>CAUDMG010002362.1:0-37500 GCA_958450375.1 Homarus gammarus | reverse complement strand
TACAGTATATCAAAATTTGGAGGATGAAGTTTATATATTCATCAGGACTGCCATAGAATGGGTACCCCTCCTAACAAAATGTTCCAATGATCCCGATGAGAAACCCGATCCACCAGGACTGACTTTCAGGACTGTTGGGGGTCTCTGAATAACCACACATGACTGTGCTGCTGATCGGTCAGGTGGTGTAATGACTGTTAATGACCCAAAGATCTACTCCCTCACCAATAGGTGTGCATCCTAGGTCCACCCTCTACATTGTAGTAGCTAAGGTTATTGGAACTACAGTACTGTACAGTATATTCATAGAGGCGAGACAAAGAAATAGTTTAAAACTACTCTACATGTATACCTACTGAACCTAGACACCAGTTATAATAAGTACAATACTTAATATTGTACTATGTGCACAAACCTCATCATTTATGACAGATCAACTCCCACTTGATGTGCCTTTCCTTAAAATTTAACTTGCAAGACTTTAACAGGTATCATTGTCTCCTACAGGGTGGTAGGCAAGTTCCACTGGAGGATAAGAAGCACTGTTGGTTGTCAACGTGTCACTGTCCACCTGTTCTATACATGTAACTCTGGTTTGAAGACCTGCAAAAGATTGAATGGTTGGTTATCTTTTGCATATCCATGGATAAACCCTCAATAAAACATTAACTTGTATACTCAAAGGACGTTTATTAGATGTAAAACAGGTACTACACAAACCGAGACCCTAAACCTCCAAAAAATCCAAGTGTCAACACTTTAGGCATCGATATAATTACCGAATAAAAATGGCAAATAATTCTCTATTTTTGCAACACTGAAATTCTCGGAACAAAAATCATCGGCACCATCTTCGGGGAAAATAAATAGTAAATATCTCCAATCTCATTTAAAGTTGAATATCAAGTTCATCTGTAATATAGTGGCTTTTTCAGTTTAATATAATAATTGTACTTATTTTACTTTACTTTATCCTCCTCACCACTTGCCACACCTGACAAGTACTGGGCATGAACTAGCTCCGGAATTATCTGAACCTATGCCATTGTTGGTAAAGCCTGATCTTCAATGAGCTCACACTCGGTGCCATGAATGAGCTCACAATAGTCACAATTATCATCACAGTTGTGGGTAGTAAATTGATTAAATCAAATAAAATAACCATGCTTAGTTTATGCATAATATACAAATATGTAACACTCAACAACAAAAAAGCCTTGACCAAATGATTTTTCCTTATAAACAAATTCTCGAACAACAATCGAGAGGTCAAAGAAAATTTAAAGATTGCAGCACAAAAGATGTAAAAAAAATTTGGTCACCTTATTCATAGCTTACCTTCAAAGGAGTTTTGTGAACCGATGTATTAGATCCAGTTTAAGGTTTCATGACAGTAAGTTTTCACACAAACTTAATGATGATGAACCAGCACCTTAATTCAATATACTGTACAGCATATTACATAATTGAATGGTGGTATTTAAGGTTTAGACACTAAATTTCAAACATCATAATAATGAACCAGTACATAAGTTTGGCAACTCATAGCACAATACACAATTGCATGGTGTTCTCCAAGGATGTTCTAGTATAATAATTCATATTCATATAAATAATTTAACGTCTAGATAGAAATTATCGAGTCGTGGAATGAAGTATCCCTAGTAGCTGTGACTGAGTTACTCGAACCTTCTCCACAGAACAATCATTCATGAGTTACATTAAAGCTGTCCCATATTTGTAAAATCGCACAGTCCACCTCATGGATACCATACCACATCACTAATACAAAAAAAAATAAATGGAGCACCTTGGCAAAACGAAATTACAGGGAATTTCACCCTTTTTATATATATTTAACATCACAGGGATTTAACAATAACCAAAATGAGAATTTTTTTTTAAACAGCACTTAACAATCAGTGCGGCTTAATTGAGGAGACCTTCAATAGACTGTCTGTGTGGCTTAATTGACGAGACCCTCAATAGACTGTTTGGCAGAGTGGAAGGCAGCAGCACTTTGTTCCTTCACCACTGACAATATACCAGGACCTTCTTCTTGTATATATTCAATACCAAAGCTTACATACCCCCATATAATTGCAAACACAACCTCAAAGTACTCCACTATAAATGCAGTGCGAGTCCGAATGGGGGCCCAAACTGCCATCAGTGCCTCGTTTTTGCTTAATTCTTCACAGATCACCAGCCACTGTTCATAGAAGAACTTGACTGTGGTTGTAAATGCTGCATACACTGAATCCCAGTCAACATTTTTCACAATCCAATCATAACAGCACAGAACTAACTCTATCAACTCAAAGAACCCTGCTTTAACCTTCTCAACAAACGGTGTCATGTGAATACTTATATCCCCACTAAGCTCTTGTAGTGAAGTCCATGCAGCAGATGTAGAGTCTACCACCGAATTAGCAGTTCGCGCTAAGTTTTCTGGATGGAGTGCTTCAGTAGTGAGACTTATAAGAATACTAGCATTTTCTACAATGCGTGGTAAGGCAGCAGAGATGCCATTGGGCGTGAGATCACCATCAGTGTAGACATACAGACCAGCAACTGTGACTCCCAGAAGACACACGAGCATCAGTATGTTAATCCACGCCAGGAATGATAAGCCGCCTGTAAAACATATACAAGTCAAATCTTTGCTTCTGTAAACCATTATACATAAAGGTGGTAACTTAAGGCTGCAATTCAAAGATGCAGAGAACTAAACAGTCTTATGTACAAAGCTTTAAGAACTCCACAGCCATAGCTTCACACTACTTGTAATAATTTTTAAATAATTTATTTAAATTAATTAAGTACAGAACTGTACTCCTATCTCAAACACATAGCATACTGGTATAAAACAATAACAATACAGTATACTAATTATATTATCAAACTAAAATTGTTTAAATTATTGTGATCACAAAATCTTGCACACACACACAAACATTCGGAGATATTTACAGCTTTTATTCTCCATAGTACAGATTGGCAAGGTAGAATTACAGTTGCCTCATAATTAAAGCCCCAAATGACAAATCCATTCTGCTGATTTCAGTTATATTACCAACTGATAGTAAATGATAAGATGAGAAATTTTAATGCAGTGCACAAAATTGCTGAACAATCCCACCAAGCATATAAAAGACAGATCATAGACATATCCCAAGAGTTTCAATACGAGATGAGCAAGTATTCTGCATAACGGGTGATGAGAGGGGGATGGGGTTAATTGTCACAAGACCAACATGTTATGTCCATCAGAATTAATTCTTCTCCCTCATCTGAATGCTTGTGGACTCCAGGGACTATTTCATGAAAGGTGAATAACTGGTCTTATGCTACATGGTGGTGTGGTCTGGAGAGGATAAATGTTAAAAAGGAATGAAGTAGAAAGATATGGTGTCTCTTATATTATGTTCAGGGATGAAAGAAAAAATAGTAGGACAAGGAAGTGAAAAGAACGGCATGGATAGAAGGTATACACGGGGTATGGAATAAGTGAAGTACACATTTATACAAATACAGTATAGTATGTTTTTTGTTTTTACGGGGATTAGCCCACCTGGGCACAGGTCACTGACCCACATCAGGGCGAAAATGTAATAATAATAATAATTCATAGTAAATAAAATTTATAATAAAAAGTAAAATAAAATATTAATGGTAATAATAATAATAATAAATACAAGAATGAAAAAAAGAACAGTGAGAAATGCTATATGTATGTTGTGTTGTCATATAAGAGAAACAATTGAGACCCTACAATTGTGTAAATGAGGCAGAAAGACAGATCAGCAACCTGGGACTTGGTCACAATTTTCGTGATGCCATATGGCAGCAGGGTCTACCATTAGACAACACATTATGCTTCCAATATCTTCTCAGGCATTAGTACCACCCAGTTTGGTAGCTGCCTACTACTGTACATTCCCCATAAAAAGTATCATTAGCCATGGGGGATCAATGTGATTCAAGGCTTTCCCAGTAATGTCACTTAACACAATCATTAATGCAAGCTCACTGGGAAGCTTCAAATATAGGTTGGACAGATATATGAGCGATATGTGTTGGGTGAATAAAGGGCTGCCTAGTATGGGCCAATAGGTCCGCTGCAGTTACCTCCATTTTTATGTTTTTATGTTTTGTGGCATATTTTTAAGTCTTTTGGGGAAGTAATTTTCCTTCTCAGGAATGCATATCAGCTTTATAATGGGAGTCTCTGGGAAAATGCGACTTAATTTATGAAAAATCGACTTACGAAAGGTTTTTCTGGAATAGAACCTTTTCATAAATAAGGGAATGCCTGTAATTACCCAGTACTGTAATATAAAAGAAGGGCAAGTGGATGGTGTGATGCACAAAATAAAGAGGCAGTGGCTAGGACAAGAGAAGCAAGGAGAAAAACCTTGATGAAACAAATACCAAAGAGGAAATGGAAATAAGAGAATAAAAGATGAACTGATGCAAGATTCCAGGGAAGGAAAGTGAGAAATTAGGAAGAATGTTTATTAGTGTTTTTGTGGGAAACAGACAATTGTATTATAGAATTATAAACTATAACAAGTACTGTATCAGTAGTAGAATATAAGATATAGAAGGAAGAACAGAAACAGGAGAAATAATTAGTGGGGGGAAAATGGGAAGATTAAATAAGACAAACGTGAAACCATTAAGCTGGAGCCTTTGAGCCAGTGAACCATTGTGATGTGAAACAAACCTGACTTAGATTTCTTATGTTTGAGGGCTGGTGGAGCAGGTTTTGGCACAGCACTGTACTGTTTCTCCATGCCAGCTGTTCCATTAACTGCAGTCTTCTGAGACTCCTGCACAGCTCGCAGTTCTGCTTTCCTCTTCTCTCTGGCAGCTTTCTTTTCTGCCCGTTTCTTGGCTTGCTTTTCTTCTTCAGCACGAGCTTTTGCATCTTCCTTTTCTGTCAATTTATGTTTCTAATTAATACTTCAGCATCAATGAACAATACTTTCATTATATATAGATCCAGCCTGTGGGGTACATCCTGAGAAAATCATTTAGTTCTGTACATGGTCAAGCTGTCAGAAATTGAAAAAATATATCCTCATAAAGTAGTGGCCTTGTCTTGCTAGGTAAGAGAGCACCTGGAAGTCCTACTTATAATGTCCAGTTCCCACTTATAAAAGAGGGTTGGTGATAGAAAGGGTATCCACCCATAAAACTCTCTTCAAATTTGCCTGATAGCAAATGGGGCACCATGCCATCAAGGTAATTATGACTAACACACACAAGCATGGAGAATGGCCATAAAACATGGTAAGTACATAGTTATTAAGTTCTTTTACTATGTAATAGACATACAGTACTTAATAAATTATTAATCACCTTATACAGGGAATTGATATGAAGCACTGAGAACCACTGTAGATGTAAGATTCACTTTGTTTACCATGAACAGAACGTGAAAATTTAAATTGGGTCCCATAGACATGACTACATGTTAGGGATAGTGTGAACTGAATACAGCACACGGTATACTATGCCGCTACTGCACTTGACCGCCATTCATCTTTCCAACTTGTAAAGCTCATTGTCCATTGAAGTTGGGTGAACTGGGAGTGCCCTGGGGTCAAAATAGCAACCCTTAGGACATGAGGAGAGTGCTGTACAGTACTGTTTATATCTTGTAAAGACAGACATCAAGCACAGTCGATGAAGCTCTCACCTTTCTCTTTTTTTAATTTTTCTTGTTTCTCATTCTCCATTTGATTTTGTAGTTTTTTCAGGTGTGCAATTATGTTGCGTGCTGCTGCCTCACACTCCTTCTGGTTGAGGCAGTCTCCAGCTATCTTTCTCAGAGATGGATTAAGGGGGTTGCCCTTCAGGTCCAACCACTTCAGGCTACGCAGTTGGCAGAATGACAGAGGCAAATCTGTCAGCTGTAAAATGGTAAAATTTTGTTAAGCATAGCAGTCTAACCACACAAACCTAATGGGCTTGTAAAAAACACACATCATCATATACTTCTTCATATATGGTACAGTACTCTCTTAATATTCTTCAACTAAACAGGCAAGACTTCCTTTTCTGACAGTCAGTCAGTCAAAATATGGCGACATTATTTTGTGCATATTTTCTCCGAAGTTGAAGACCAGAGTATTGTATTAGTAAAAACAGGACCCTTTTTGTAGTTACGGGACCATTACAAAAGTAGTAGTTTAGTTGTCGCCGACTGCATGTAGGTGATAGTCACTGTGGGTGGCAGTTAGTAAGTGTTTCTCCCACATTTCCCATGCTAACTTTAAACCCCTAAACTGCCCTATTAACATAAGTCACTAATTAACCTTTACAGTATCAGAACAAGCACAGTAATCAAGTGATCTTACCTGGTTATTGTAGAGATCAAGGTGTTTCAAGTTTTGCAGCTTATAGAAATTTGTTGGGAGCTCTTTTAATTTATTTGACCCCAATTCCAAGTGAGTGATGTTGCCTAAAGTCTGGGCAAAGTTGGACGGCAAGGATGACAGTTGGTTGTTGGACAAGTCGATCTTTGTGGCTCTTGGCAGTGCCGCCTGACGTGGAGAAAAATTACACAATTTACAAAAAATCATTACCACATCTTATAGTCATAACCTAACACTGTACAGTACTGTGCTGTGCTGTATGCATACTGTCAGGTCTCCTCACATTAAGTTAACCTTGAAGTATCTCTAGGACTGCATTTTTTACCCAAATCAGTATATTATAGTCCATAATTATCATGTAATAAAGCAAGCCATGGAAGCATGTGTGTACAGTACAGTACTGCGTTGTGGCAGGTTCAGTAACAACAGCTTGTACAGGACACTTTGCATTTCCCAAAATTAAATTTGACATTCTTGGAGTGTAAGCTATTCAAGAAATTTTGTCTGTGCCAGATTCATATACAGAACTGTACTCATATCCTTATGTTAACCATACGCTGGACCATGGAGGAATCAACGACAGCTGCATTGTTATAAACACCAGTCCAATTTACTCCCAAATATAAATACAGGAAAAAAAAAAAAAAATCTGGAACACATGAGCTACCTAGCCGGCAAATCTACGAACAGGAGAAGACACATACTACACTAAGTTCCATAGCAAATAAATCTAAGTTTCTGTGAGATACACCTGGTACAGTACAGTACATTACAGTACACGGGGGACTAAATTTTAGTTGTAATTTCTCATAATTGTTGGCAAATTTGGTTTTATTGTTTCTGTACTGTAATTTATTCAGTGTATTATAACAGATATCACTACACAAGTACAGTGATATCCCTGTTAGCCGGAACAATTGGTGTAGAGCACTTCTGGGAATGAGACGACTCTCTCAATGCCGGAAAAAATCTCCCATCCCCGGAATTTTCCGGGTGACGGAAAAATTTTCTCGGAAGTTCCAGAAATTGCCCATTACATCATCTCTCAAACCTGGAAAAAAATCCCCCATCCTCAGAATTTTCCAACTATTGGAGAGTTCCGGGTTTGAGGGATTCTGGCTAAGGGATATATATATATATATGTCAGTGGCGACTCCGGCACTCGGGCTCCTCGGGCTTAGCCCGAGTCCTAGATTTGGTCAAATGAACGAGTATCTGCTTTCTATGTAATCTGCCAACACTGGCTGATTACAGGGAGCCTGGTCGCAGTTCATATATCACCGTTCAGTGTCTGGCGGTCGTCCTATAGCTCACCAGTGTCAAAAAATATCGTTCGTGGCAGATAGTCTCTTGACATCGTTCACTCATGCCTGACTCAGGCTTATAAGTTAAAGCCCCAGCTGTTGTCCCTAATCGTGAAAATTAGAAGTAATTCAAATCCAAGCTTTTTTTTAACAATAGCTTTCTATAGAGCTTAGGAATTAAATTCCAATCTATGAAATGTTTCCGTTCTACAATATTCTTACAGGAACGAAAAAATGTCCAGTAACTAGGGCTAACTGGAAATAGCCTGGTAGGAGTAAAAGATTAACTGGCACCTCTTCGCACGCTTCTCTTACCGGCCACGGCATCTGTCAGTTCGCTGACGTTTGCTGTGCTTCTGTTCTTTGTGTGTAAAGATCAGTTGTTTTATTTTTATTTCTACCCATAACATAGAAATGGAGAAAGACATAGTGCTAGATATAAAAAATAAGCCATTTGGTGCAAGAAATATTGCTGAAAAATGAGAAATTCTTCGTACAGGCAGGCCGACTCCTGCATTGAAAACTAAAGTTGGAAGTAGAACATTCCAGATAAAATGGTATGAACAGATTGATTGGATTTGTGCAAGTAGCGTCACAGAGAAACTCTACTGCTGGCCGTGTTTGTTGTTTAAACCAAAAGCTAATCAGTCGTGGACAGATGGAGGTTATAATAATTATAAAAATGTCTTGAGCGACTGTAAGCATCACATTAAATCACGGAGTCATTTAAGTAATTATAAAAGCTTGAAAACTTTCGGACAGTATGATATTGTGACAGCTATTAGTGAGTCTGCTAAACTGGAGAAAGAACGGCATAACAAAGCAGTTGAAGAAAATAGACAATATTTAAAACAGTTAACAAATGCAGTGTTATACCTGAGTAAACAAGAATTGCCTTTGCGTGGACATGATGAAGGAAGTGACAGCCTAAATAGAGGAAATTACCGTGAACTATTGCAGTGCTTTGCTGAAATCGACAGCGTGTTTGCTTCTAGACTTTCTACTAAAGAGGGGTCGAAACAGTTTTCAGGAGTCTCAAGCACAATACAAAATGATCTAATACAAGCGATTGGGAATGTAATAGCTGATGAAATTAGAAGCGAAGTTGATAAAGCTCCGTTTATGTCTGTACAAGCTGACGAGACGACAGACTGTGCGATGCATGCCCAACTGTCAATTATAATAAGATATGTGTATGAAGACAAAATATGTGAACGATTTCTTGGATTCTATGAAGTCAGTGATGATAAAAGTGCTACAAGACTGGTTGATGTGATCGCATCTGCGTTGAACTCCTTCAGTGACGCTAAAAATAAATTAGTGAGCCAAACTTACGACGGAGCAGCTGTAATGGCAGGAACACTAAACGGAGTGCAGAGCAAGCTAAAGGATAAAGGATTTAAACACGCGCACTTCATTCACTGCTATGCGCATAAACTTAATTTAGTCTTGAGTAAAAGTGCCGAGAAGTTGAGTAGAGTAAAAATGTTTTTTTCTCATTTACGCGCTTTTAGTAAATTTACGTCTTCCAGTACCAAACGGAAAAGCGTTTTCAGACAGTTTAATGTCAATATTCCATCACTGTGCGAAACAAGATGGTGCTATAGATCGAGAACCGTGTCATCCATAAAACTGATGCATGGAAACCTAAAAAGTGCCTTCACAAGTATTCTAGACACTAGTGAAAAGTGGGATGAAGATACACTTTGTCAAACAGACAATCTATTGGCAAAGTTGAATGATTTCACATTCATGTTCTTCATCAATTGCTTTCATAACATACTTTCACAGGCTGGAAAACTGTTTGATGTCCTACAGTGTAAGCAACTTGACATAAAGCGGGGTCAGAATAAAATAAATGACTTCATTCATTGTGTTGAAGGTTATCGTAACGACGAACATTATGAAAACATCCTGCAAGATACAGCTGCTGTCATTGAACAGGCAGATGAGTCCGAGCCTCCTCCCAGAAAAAGAGTCAGGGGTGCACAAGTTAATTACAAAACGACGTATTTTGAAATAATTGATAACATTCTAATGTCCTTGCGAGAACGATTTGCTGACATTCAGGAGTATGCATTTTTTGAATTACTAGACGTTAATAAGTTTGAAGAGCTTGCTAACTCATTTCCCATGCAACATATGGACTCTCTACAAAACAAATACCCCTGTATTTTTGACTGCAAGAGCTTAGTGAACGAGCTAAAATATATGTATATTGACAGTGACTTCAAAAAGTGCAAGTCAATCAACTCCATTTTAGAATTACTCTATAAATTGGAGTTGACTTCCGCTATGCCGGAATCCATTAAACTAATTCAGCTGCTGCTAACCATCCCCGTAACATCAGTCGCTAATGAGAGAAGTTTCTCAACGTTAGATAGAATCCGCTCATATCTGAGAAGCACAATGGCCCAAGAACGGCTATCTTCACTGGCTCGCATTTCCATCGAGAAAAGCCTCTTGAACGACTTGGACAACAAGAAGGAGCTGCACGACAGGATTTTACACAAGTTCGCCATCAAAACAAGACGACTGGACTTCATGCTTAAATAAAGTGAGTAATTTTTGCATCAAAACTATATTTTTTTGTCTTATTGCATGAGGCTAGAGGCGGTAATTTCAAATTGCAATTAAATGCCAGGTAGCGACATGTCCTCCTAATATTACTTATCAAGTAATTATTAGATGTTTTAATTGCCTGTATGTAACCTGGCGAATTGGCTAGGATTTAGCATACCTAGGTAACATTGGCTGACGTTGCGTTCCTGACCATATCACAAAAACTGGTTTTTAGAAAAAACCGGCTTTTTTTGTCTTATTGTAAAATTATCAGTGCCTATATAAATTTGTGGTGTGTATTACGTCTCTTAGCTTCATTTATACATGTATCTTATGCGAAATCTGTGATGAGCCCGAGTGATGCATATGACCTGGAGTCGCCCGATATATATATATACAGGTAGTCGTCGACTTACGACCTATGCGACTTACGTCTGTTCGACTTTACGACCGGCGGTACGACAGTTTTGGCCCCAGCCTCCTGGCGCTGCCGGGAGCTGGAGCCGCGCGCATCCCCACGCTCAATTACAAACACGCTCGCTGGTACAGCACACTTCCCTCCGTGTCTGTTTGCCTTGTGCCTTTCTTTTGTCTTGGAAATTTTTCTTGAACCACCACCCCCCCAAGATGTCTACCAAGAGGAAACTTAAAGATGATTATATTATCATTACACATTATAATATACGTAAGGTAATTAAATTGTACTGTAGTATGCAGTGATTTACTTAAACCTGACGACTGTAACAATAATGAACAAAGAAAATGTTGATAAAATATGACTTAAAGATGACTATATTATCATTACACATTATAATATACGTAAGGTAATTATAACATAGGCCGACTTACGACCAGATCAACTTACGACCGGGCGGCCGTAACCAATCTAGGTCGTAAGTCGACGACTATATATATATATATATATATATATATATATATATATATATATATATATATATATATATATATATATATATGTATATATATATATATTATTATTGGTATTATTGCGTTTACACACAGTTCATTCTACCACTAATCTATTATCATATTCGAATAAGCCGTCTAATTATAAGATAATTTTCATCTCTTACATTACCGGCGGAAATGTACAATAACAGAGATAGCTTTTCCAAATAAATTTCCATTTTCTTCCATTATTTCCCGCCATTATCGTCTGCCTCTCACCCAACACTGCGTGTCTCTCGAGTCTCCTTCATAAATCATGACAGGCATGCGTACACGTCACGCGGCCAATCAAAAGCGTTTTTGCTAATTCAGAGTATATTTGGCCCAATCAAAATCGAGTTTTATTTTGGGTCTCATATTTTGAAATTCAAGTTGTTCCGACCATGGAGGTCTGCGATGGGTGTCAGTTAAAGTATATGGAGCCAATTGCGAGTTTTTGGAGAAAAAAAATGTAGAAACTATAGCATTTTTTTCAATAGCATGGTGTTCTTCCAACCTCAGTAAAGTGTACTAAGAGCAAGACGGAATGTAAATATCGCAAAGACCAACATACGTGGCATTGTGTAAGAATCCCAGAATGCAACGACGAACAAGACCCAGGCCGATAAGGTAAGAAATAGGTGATTCCATCATATGGTGAGAGTCAAGGTTAGGTTAGGTTAGGTTTTTGTTTTTCTAGTGTTTTTTTTTAGTTGCTTAGCCACTTTTTTTTTCTCGGAAAATGTCAAACGAAAAAAAAATCGCCAAAAATGAAGGTCATATTCGGTCTAAACACACACAAATACACTAGAAAAATAAATTTTTTACTTGCTAAAAGTGAACGGTGTGACAATGCAAATTTACCTTATTTACCATAAATACTCCTCGAGCAAATCTGCCGAAGCAGCTCTTTGTTTACATCGCTCAGTCCGAGTATACTCTCACGTATAAAAACAAAAACATGACACTTTTAAAGTTGCTTTCATTGGTACCAGAGATCAAAATAAGTTCTTTCTGTATAATATGGCGGGGGGGGGGGGGGGTGGGGGTTCCAGGGACTGTGACCCCCCCCCCCGGCTAGGAAGTTAGGTTAGATAACAGGTTTCATTGGTTGATTCGGTCATGTTTTATTAAATTCTATTAAATATCGCCTCTTTTAAAATACTTACTATAAGAACATCTGTGAAAAAATAACTAAATTGAACAAGGCCTTCTGGTGCTAGGCATCTCAAGGGTAACCATCACTTTCACCAAAAGAAATTACCACTCACCACCTATTGTCAGTACACCCATTACCACCACTCACTGCTACAACAATCACAACCACCATAATTCATTGTCATAACCACAGTAGCTTTTTACTATAACCATCACTGTTAAAGTCCAAAACAAACTACAACAGTCACTAAAGACTCTTAGAGGTCCGCCGTAGTCTTCACTTACTATCTCCTTGACTGGCACCTCCACTAAGCTCATCATACTCAGGTCGAGCTCATTGCCGTCAAGTTTGTCTCTGAGGTTGTTCTTGGCCATCTTGAAGGAGTAACAGCAGAGTTATATGAACAGTAGCCAGGTAACAGCTGATCATTCCCTGAGCGACTGACTCTGGCTGATGTGTTCCAAGCGAGATAGCTTATGTTAAACATCATACCACGAGCAAAATCTCTAAACTATTTATAATTACAAGCAATATAGGTAACCAAAACCCATACTAAAATACATAAAAGTATCTTTTAGTTATAGAATTTGGTGGAATTGATTATATTATTGTTATGTGTTCTAGAAAAAATAATTAATAAATGGGTCGGCGATCGAGTTCGTGGTATACATTGAACATTAACAGTCTCGTTGGCTGATGTGTAACTTGTGGACCGGAAAACAAACACGGGTGCCACATGTCCAAAATAACACTAGACATTTTTAAGTCTCATGTACTTTTAAATCCTTATCTGTAAAACAATATAAAATTGACTAATATTTTTAATAATTTATTCTAGATATATTAAGTTCTAAAATAAGGTCAATGAGAAAAGTTGTACGAGTAGTCACACATGGCATAAACAACTGAGCTTCGCCTTGCGCATAGTTTACTAACACTCATTTTGACATAAAACCGCTTACAATTGTCCCTTCTAAACCATAAATTAACAGTACTTTGACCTTTACCCTCGTTATCTAAATAAAATTGCTTCCGATAAATTTTCGTCAATAATATATCCTCTCTAAGCGTTAATACGATCTCACATAATCATTAAACTTTTGTAATAAGAATAAAGTACCTAATGATCCTTTATTTTTATCATTTAAACTCCTTTATCAATTTATTAACCGTTCGAATGGTCGAAGTATTCTTTTTTCTGACCTTCCCCGTCCAGTGTAAATACAGGATGAAATTGGAGAAAACCTGCCACAGTATTTTTCGTAGACAACTATCTCACACTGGCTCGGGGAGCTGGGATTAAACCCGGGACACTCTATGAGAGACCAATGCGCAACTAACACCTTGGATTACTATAAGTTCATTATCTAATCAACTCTTAATTATCATCGCTAGTATGTGAGAGAGAGAATAAATCACCTTTACTATAATAAAAGGCTTAAAACACTCATATCAATATAATATACTGTATACCGAAAAAAAGTCTTCCTGGCGCTGGGAACATGACCAAGAGAGAGAGAGAGAGAGCTAATCAGCATTCTGTACAGCCCGTAGCTGGCTTCACCAGTGTGTGATTAGAATGAGTGTCACTGTGCATCATGCGTCTTGTCGTTCGTTATTATTATTATTAGTGCAGCTCAAGTCTTCAAAGAAAATGTATTCTATAATTCTACCCTACTCTGGATACTACTGGGAGCTTAGGAGGTGAAGAGATGGATGAGTGGTAAACAGACCTCTCACTTTCTTTCTCACGCCTCCCCCCTACTTTCTCACGCCTCTCCCCTACTTTCTCACGCCTCCCCCCTACTTTCTCACGCCTCTCTCCTACTTTCTCACGCCTCCCCCTACTTTCTCACGCCTCCCCCCTACTTTCTCACGCCTCCCCCCTACTTTCTCACGCCTCCCCCCTACTTTCTCACGTCTCCTCCAATAGTTGTGCGCCCTGTGTTTTTTCTTCTTTTTTTTAATAATTTCACCACTTATCAACTTACTAGCCGTTCGGACGGTTGGTCTGTCCAATGTTAGTACAGGAGGAAACCGGACTTCAGGAAACCTTTTTTTTTACGAGTAATAGCCCACACGGGCACAGGTCATCGACCCACAACGGGGTCTAGGGGGACGAAAAAATAAGAATAAAAGAAATTAAAAATATTAAAGAAAAAGACTATTAATCTACACCACGTATTGTGATTACAGGTGTAAATACACACACACACACACGAGCTTACTGTAGATGGTGGGTGGACAAGAATGCCTGAGTATACTGTACACGTATACAAGACATGCACTCTTACATACAACATATGCTGGTGTACACACTCTTACATACAACAAACGCAGGTGTACACGCTCTTACAACATACGCAGGTACACACACTCACTGTAACACTGTAACAATACTAGCTACCTTGGCCTGGGAGATCATGAATACCCTGTCAGAGAAGATTTTGACAACACGGAGAGATTCTTTAACCAGACTTGAGAAAAACTATGTATAATGTTTGTATACCACTGTATATGTACGTTTTGTATACCTACATTGTCTATGTACATTATTTATTTATTTGTATACGTGCACTGTCCATGTACATTATTTGTATACCTGCACTATACACATTGATTGTATCCCTGCATTATGTACATATAAAGTCACTGTGAACTTGTATAACTATTTTAATGAATAAATATCTCTGCCCACCTATCTACAAGTACGTATTTCTGAGTTGTCTTGACTCAGTAAACTCAAAGTCCTCTTACGTCACCATTTACTAACGGTAATTAAACATCTGTTTATCTCGTTTATTCAGTAAGGTCAACTTTCCGTACTCTCAGACGCCTCTATAAGGACTGGCTGGTCACTGAAGCATAGTTGACGCCGGTCCAACAACTTTCAGGGGTGAAGCACTAATATGGCGGACAAGAACATTACCCACAGATAAAGAGCTTCTCCTACCCTTCATAGTCGCCACTAAAAGCTCACCTTATAAACTTGTATTTTCTGTTCACCGTGCAGTAGTTATCTGGTTTCTACAATATATGAACGATACAGTTAATGCTTCCCTCAGCACTGAACTACCCCGAAGTCGGTGCCAAAAGCGACTGGCGCCCAAATTGTTACACTGCCAGTAAGCATCACTTGGCCTTGGCAAGACCCAATCTTCTCAGAAAATTTTAATTTTTTTGTTTTCAAAATAAGCCAAGTGAAAAGCCATCTAGTTTAATCGTTATCGCTTGGTCAGTTTCATGGAAAGTTCTTTTGGGGAGTTGTTAAAAATCGTGTCTTTTTTTGATCAACAAATATAGTTGTCATGTTGTAATGAATATAACGAAACTCCAGATTTTTTGAAGAATTTGTTTTATAATTTGTTACACCGTTGCCGAGTTACATTAAATGGTCGTACGTCCGGCAGTGAGTTACTCCACCTGACAAATTCTTGCCAACGTGGCCAGCGCGTTAGGATAATCCTATATTTTTAGTTTGAGGCGGTGTATTCACTAACTGAGGTTTTCTCTCTGCGCACAATCCCTGGTATGAGTAAGCTAGCAACTTAAATTTAATATATTTAACAGTATAGCACCCTATTAAACGACCCTAAATCCCGCAGGAATCAGACTCTCGCGTACCGTCCTCATATCTGGGGGTTGGCGACCACAGTCCTCCACTCTAAACGTTATCGAGCTCTTTTTACCAATCCCCCAAGGCAGTCAGTCTATGACATAGACTACTAGCCGATCAGTGGTGAAGAGGACAAAAGTAAAGTAAAAAGTATAGTCTTGGTAAATATTGACGACTACACCACCACTGAATTTTCATAGAAAACGAATTTAAAAACGCTGCAATTTCACTGTTTTATAGCGGACACTGTCGTAGTTGTGGCAAATGTGTTAAAGTGTTTATTTAAAAGTTCAACCTAACCTAACCTTAACTTTAAACTAACCTAACCTAACCTAACCAACCCGAAAAAATGATTATCATATCAGAACTCACTGATGAAAACATAGTAAGAACATAAACATCAAAACAAATAACGAGTCTGTGGTGTAGTCGCCAATATTAGCCTCTGGGCTATCCTTGGCTGACTTACTATTGACTTCTATGTATATACCTATTGTCTTTGTACATAATGCACGTGACGAACCACTCCAGCATGAAATAGTATGACGATCTTACTGAGAATGCGTGGCGCGTGACTGACCTACCTCCAGAAAGACCTAACATCCCAAGAAAAGGTGCAACACAGTGATTCCAGAATGTCATCTCGATTATCCAAGTATACTGAGGGCCTTAGAACTAACAACCCTTCAGAAAAGGCACAATAGCGCACATGTCATTGAAACATTAAAAATCCTGACGCTGAAAGGATGGAAAACGTGAACCCGGGCCATTTTTGATATCCCGCCAACAGGAGGGGACGTAACTACAAGCTCGCCAAATTATCATCCAGAACGATAAGGAAATACTTCTTCACACAGAGGCTGGTAGACTTAAGCAATTGTCTACCAGCCCAAGCTGTGGAATCATGAACAATACTGGGCATCAAAATAATCTTTGGCAAAATTAAGAACACAGGGGGGGGGGGGGGGAGGGGGTTGTCTTACACAAGCCACTGGCCTTCTCTCAGCATGGTTCTCTAGTTAGTGGCCAAAGGCTTATGTTGTGGACACCTCATATATGAGGCCCAATTCATTGGCTTCTTGTGCCCGTTTTCCCTTAATTATAATTACTCTTTCACTTCACCACTTATCAATTTATTAGCTGTTCATTGTTATGAACTTTAGTGTCTAGTTTTAGTACCGGAGGAAACCTGCAATGTTTGGTAGTGTCACACCCTTCCCACGTGTGTCCAAGCCAGGACGCAACTCGTGGAAGGGATGAGATACGACCGATACCTTGGTCTTCTTTAGATAGATTGGTAGGATTATGAAAACTCTTTACAAGACAACAAAATTATATTATTACAAAATACAAAGGATGCATATTATTATAATGGCACTATCTATTTACACCTTGAGCTCCACACGCGGGATGGACGTAAGGAAGAAGTTAATAGTTCAATACTGTACAGTGGTAGAGGGACTAGGGCCCCAAAGGACCACTAAATCAAACATACTGTACAGGTGTATATAGTCTTCTCGTACCTCTATGATTTTCTTCAATGAACTAAACTCACAATTGTTTGTTAAATAAATAAATAAATATATATATATATATATATATATATATATATATATATATATATATATATATATATATAAATGATGAGAGTTTTAACTTTTTTTAGAAGTTACGCGGTTTTAGGAGCAAGAGGAAACTCATCATCATATTTACACTGTTAGCAAGTGTGCATGTACTGTACATTTACGTGAGGATATTCAGTCATCATCTGTACACTTACATGTGTTAAACATTTTCATTTATGAATAAGTAATAAATAAATCACAAATAACTGTTATCATCGTTAATTATTCATAGGTCAGTTGCGAGTCAGTACATTACACGAAGAAAGCGTAGGGGTACCAGAACATTATCTACACCAAATACAATAAAAATAATAATATTTTAATGTGTTCTGATCAACAATCACTACCAAATTTAAAACTATTAGCTTCAACTGACAAAAAACTTTAGAGTAGAAAATTACTGTAACAATTATTTCAAACTATTTGACACAAACTTCTCGCTAGAGGATATTTATCATTGAAATGGGATAAAATTCTAGTCACTAATAAGTTGAATAACTCAGCCTAAAGTTAAACAAGTTCTAACTGTTTTTTTACACGATTTTCCATCCTGATAAAAATAAAGTTTTCAGTACAGTACTTGCTGTCACCTGGGAGCAGCTATTAAAATAAAATGAAAGTAATATATCACTGTAATTAGCTATAAACAAATATTTTCATATTGTAGATCAAACGTGAAAGAATATCTCCCATCATTTACTATAGGTATATGTGTACACACATCAGTCAAAATCTGATCAAGATTTTTACGAACTTTTAAAATAAGAGTGTGAGCATTAATATATTGTATACAGTAAAGCAGTGTGCATGATGCTCGCCCAAACACTACGCTACCAAGAGTGCCAATAAGCTTCAAGTGTGTCTTTTTAAATGCTTCCAAACCAGCCAAATATTAATATCGCAACAATGAAGGCATTTAATTATTGAATTAAAAGAACCACAATGGAAATAAGCTTCTAATAGCTTTCTTGGGATATCCTAGGTTAAATTGACTTGCTGTGACTGTATGGTACGTGCCATTATTTCTGTACCTACATTATCTGCGTGCATAATAAACCAATGTGAACTTGAATGGTGACGGTACTAAATAATCACCATCTATCTAACAGTAAGGTATACAGTGGGGAGTTTTACACACACACACACTGGTCTACCCGCTGTAGTTTAACATCCAACTTAATACTCACTCGACAAAATTACTATCAGAGCAGAAAATATTGATGTATAATGCTTTCCAAAGTGGCTTCAGCAAATTCTCTTGATCGCGTTACATTATAAAATGAGTGAAAATGGCCAACTTACAAGGAAGGATATACTGTAATCCATTTCTGTAATTTGTCAGCTGGTCAATGTATCATTATTTTCAAAGTCATCAGTGGTCAGTTTAAATAGTGACCAATCTAGCCAGTGAAAATTCATATTACTGGCCATTCTATTCACGGACCATTTCAGTCACTAACCGATTTAACCAGCAACCACTTTAGGTAAGCATAATTTCATATTTTAAGTTGGTCATTCGAGCCAGAAACATTTAGCCCCTGACAATATCTGTAAGTGCAAAAGACTCAATAACGTTTTACCGAGGAACCCAACATAATTGTTTTTGATTAAATCTTGAAAGCTATTTTCTACTCGGCTGTAAGGTAAGTTAGTAGGACAACATAGACTCATTTTATGCGTTGTCATCCATCTACTCTACTGTATGTAACATGCCCATAGAGTATCAGGGGCCATGTTTTTTTTCACTCACGAACACTGATGTTGCCATCTTCTGATACCTGGTACATCTACTGTACTCCACTACGCCTCTTGTCTTCCCCTCTTATCTTCCGATGATTAATTAATACATTGTAACAACAACTTCTCCTGTTCCTGTCCCACCACACTGTATACTGTAGCATCATTTTTGTGTTTTTGTCAAGTTTTGTATTCCCTGTATCACCACCATGGCAAGTGTTAGTGTGGTGAAGGATGTAAGCTACAAGAAAGTAGCCTTAAAGACAAGCTAATACAGTACGGTATAACAGTCACACAGTGAGTGACAGCCATGGCTTCACTCACCATAATAGTTACACTTGGAGGTTATATAAATTATAAGCTATCTCTTATTTTGTACGTCTTGTTTGTTTGTATTAATGTTATGAAGAGTATTTGTTTTCGTGTACAGTAGTTTAATGAACCATGAATGAAAAATGGTACTGTATTGTATTTATTATGGAAATAGGTGTAAATGTTCACTGTATTTAAAATAGCTGTAAATGTTCACTCAAAAAAGCTATACTGTATGTGGTTTTGTTTCGTTCCCTGGGGAACACTCCACAGATACTATGTTATTTTTTTCTTCAGGATCAGCATTCCCCGTTTGTCCAGATTATTGAGGCTGCTTGGAATGTCTGATCAGTTTTATAACGAAGTAATTTTAAGGAAGCCTGCCTCAACACACAGTCTGCCTAAATACACAAAGACACAATCTGTCTCAACACACAATCTACCTCAAAACATAGACTGCTTCAATACACAATCTGCCTCAACACATAGGCTGCTGCCTCAACACACAGGCTGCCTCAACACATGGGCCAATAAAATTATCAAAGTAATAAAGTATGAGCTCATAAGATTAAAGAAAATATCAACACCATAACAACTTATTACTGTTCAGGGTATGTACTCTACTGCAAATTTCTTTAACAATATTAAAGGGTAGAGGTGTTAGGCGCGCCGGTGTTGCGCCTTTGCAACAAAGCGTGATCGGCATTCGGGCCTTCGCTGATGAGCGGCATAAATTGGACAGTGATTACATAAGATCATCAAGATCGTCCTAGTGAAACGAAAGTGTAAATCGAAGTAGAATTTTTAATGCTAGACGCGATTGTATTTTTGAAAACTCAATCTCCACCGAGTTGGTGGTACTGTACAGCCCAGGTCAGGAGGCCTACAACTACAAAATCATTGCCATATGACAACGCTTTTATTTTATTTTTTTACAGAGTTGTGGTCACGGCTGTGATAAAGGCCAACCAGGGAGTGTAGTACTGTGCCTTTAGTTAAATCAGTTCATAGTGGCATCAGTGACCGCGGACGAGGTTGTAAATAACTTATAAGTGAATACAAATTGGCAAGCAAACTGGCAAGGCACCACTGCCAGCAGAAACCAAGTCGTGTTATAGGTGCCACAGACTCTAAATTTTATTTTGTTTGTGTGCTTTCTCATGGACTGAAACTATGCCTACAACACACCATTCACAGGGAGATACAGTGTACACAGCGATAACACAAAGAGACATAGTCGTTGATGAGAATGGGAAAAGAAAGTATAAGGAAATACTAGTTGAAAAAAAAATCAACAAGCTTGGCTATCCTAAAAGGCATTCTATTACCGCCCCAAGGAAAGTTTTATTTTATTTTTCTGTGTTTCTAAAGGACTGAGTGGGTGTATAAAATCCGTTATTCATAGCAAAATGCAGTGTACATAGAGATAGCACATAGATACCGACAAATCGCAGAAGTGATCTGAAAAAAAGAAAAGAAGAAAAACAGAAGACAACCCTAAAGGCAACAGAGGAGGTTAAAACCAGCAGAGAACAGCTAAGTACTGTTTTTTTTTCTTTATTTTTAAATAGGTGTAGATCTATACACAGTCTGCACCCCCCCACAACAACAACAACCATGAGTATGATATGTGATTACTGCAGGGGGATGACGGATATGGAGGATACAGGCCTGACCCTTGCAACGTTTAGGACGATGTAAGCTGCAGTAAAGCATGGAGGCTGTTGCTGGTATTGCCCTGAATGCATAGTCAAGGTGAAAGAGGCGATTGCAAGCCATTGGGGAACGAGTTCCCTAGGGATGAAAATAGATGAAGCTGGAGCCTTACTGGTTGCCAAACTAGAACAAGTTGGGAAAGAGATCCTCGCTAAGACTGAGGAAGTAGCCGATAGAATGGAGGTGGTTGCTAAGAGGAATTATGCTGAGGCATTAGCAGGGCCACGGGAGGTGCCGGAGAGTAATGCAGGATCAGAACAGGTTTGGGGGCCGGTGGTAGAAGCGGTATTGCTCTTGCCTCGCAGGCAAGATATCACGGGTTCGATTCCCGGGCGGGTGGAAGTTGTTTGGACATACTTCCTAGCCCCCATTAGTCCCTGTTCACCTAGCAGTAAAGTAGGTACCTGTTGTAAGTCGAAAGTTGCGAATTCGTATTCAGGGAGTTGTTGGAGCTTTCAATAACATGATGACATAAACCACTGACTCTTCAGGCTTCTACGCCCTTGACTCTTCAGACTTCTACGCCCCTAACTCATGAGACATAAAGGCAAGCATGAACTTAGCATGCTTCCCTGTTGGGCGCTGTAAACGCTTCTGCGCTTCACCTTACACAAGGACGTAGGGGAGTGCCCAATAAAAAAAAAAAAAAGAAAAAAAAAAGTTCTACAGCAGCTAGGGACTCTAAAGAAATGTGTCGAAGAAATGAAAATTAACGGACCTACTGTTAGGGGAGAGGAGGAACAACGGGAATATTTCCAGCGCAGCAACAATGTAATAGTTGTTGGAGTCCCTGAGAGCCAGGCGGAGGGAACTGAGAGTAAGACAGCACACGATAAGATGCAGTTTAAGAATATTTGTACAGAGGTTCTGAAGATGCCATCAACCCCTCAGGATGTGAGGAGGCTGGGACAAAAGCAGGGGGATAAGCCTCGGCCCCTCAGGATCACACTAGTGAGTGAGGAGAAATGGCAGGTTATTCGGCAGGCAAAAAACTTAGCAAGGAGTGAGGCATTTCGGGGTGTATTCATTCACCCAGATCGCACGGTAATGCAGAGGGAACAGCACAGGAAGCTCCTGCAGGGCTTGAAGCAGAAGAGGGAGAAGTCGAGGAGGAACAGGGACGGGTGTACAGTACATGGGTTTTATTCAGGGGGAGAGTAGTGAAAGCAAGTGTGCCGACATAGGGCCAGGGGCAGCAGCGCACCCTCCACCCGCTCTACCCCCCACCCGGGAGGTGGCACCAGCTCCGCCTACCTAATTGAGGTGTATAAGCATCTCAGGGGGCACTACTCAGTCAAGTGTCCTTACTTGGAGCTGGCGGACGCTCGCCCCACAAGGGGTCACAGCTCAAGATTGAAGAAACCGCAAGTCCAGAAGACTGTGAGGGCAAACTTTTTTTGAGTGAGAGTTGTGAACTCTTGGGACAATCTACCAGAATGTGTTGTGACGGCACCGAGTGTGAGCTCTTTCAAGACCAGACTTGACCAGGTTCAGGTACATTCAGGAGCCGGTGCATGCCCAGTACTCGCCAACAGTGCGTAACAGAGACGTGACGGATAACTCAAGCGGGTAAGGAGCAGATCAATTGGTGAAGAGGATAAAAGAAACAGAAAAGTAACAGAGATATGACTGATCGCCCAAGCGGCTAACGAGCCAATCGGTGGTGAAGAGGATAAAAGTAAAGTATAACTCACAACAATTATGAAATTAATTACAAACATATTCAGGAAAATTGTCAAACTGTAACTACAGTATTTGAAGCAACAGTAATGACAATAATGATAACAATAATAATATTACTGCACTAAAAACATTAAACAACAATAATGTTATTAATAATGTAATAACAATACTGTAATCATATTAACAATGAAATGATAAGATAAAATAAATAAATATTCTAATAATAATAGTGTAAAACATTCTCATTTCTATGAACTATGTGCAGAATACCTGTTCCATTAACCTTACCTCACACTGTGTAACAATGTACAAACATTAAAAATCTTAAAAATCGTATAAGATGTTTGTGAGTGTTTTCATCAAGTACTTCCTGTAGTGTTGTGGGTGTCTTTCAAACAATATACAGTATATGTAAGTATACAACCATTGTTGCATCAGAGGTGTTCATGTTCAATTACATGTTGGATGATGGAGAAGATATGTAACCGAAATATTAATTTCAAGAGAACGCGCGCGCGCGCGCACACACACACACACACAGCAACTTAAAGCAGAAATACAGCACAAGTAAATGCATGTAGTCACAATTACTGCCAAGAATAACTAATCTGAGTGACAGGTAAAGTAAAAGACACAACATATCTGCTCTGAGAAACTTACAGGTACTGCACTGTATTTCTCTAAGGTAACCAACATCAATGAAAGCATGGCACTGGAGAGCTGTGTACTGTACTGTACTGTATTGTACTGCTTATGAATACTACACCTTTTCACATATCCGTTGAAACATTGTTACATAACTATTTGACAAATTTCATAACCGATTGACAGACAGAACACATATCGAATGACAATCTAAAATAACTGTTGGTTCATGCTAACGGAAATGATTGACATAAGTTATGAAGTTGACAGACGTGAACAATAAACTGACAGTCTACAGTACATACAGTTTGAGAATGTAACAATTGGAGAATGACATACCACCAACAGTTATTTTAGATTGTCATTCGATATGTGTTCTGTCATTCGGTTATGAAATTTGTCAAATAGTTATGTAACAATGTCTCAACGAATATGTGAAAAGGTGTACTACTACAGTACTGTAAATTTTACCAGTCCAGTACAGTCATATACAAAACATTACAAATACATAACATCTGCATCTTCCTCATGTAGATAATTAGATATTGTATTTTTTTCCAGATACATTAAACATTGTAAACCATCCCAGAGTGTTGGAAGATGGTTGGTTATTCAGACAATGTTAGAATGATTAACAAGAATTTTTAATATCCCGAGAAAATATATGGAAGAACAATGTTTATGATTCAAAGTGATGAAATTTAATTCTGTAATGTTGTAATGAGTTAATGTGAAGATATACAAGAGTTCTTTTTACTTGGAAAACACTTAACATTTGTAAATAACATGACATTATTTTTTAAATTTGGATCTTCACATTGTTTTACTTAATAGTGACCAGTAGTAACAATTTCTCAGGTCTATCAGTCTGTTTGTTGAGCAATACAGAACGTCTTTCTATTATTTTACATGATCACTTAATAGCTTCAATTTATGGCCTCTTGTGTGTGTGTGTGTGTGTGTGTGTGTGTGTGAAACCTTTTATAATTTGAACAAATGGTCTGAGTTACATTAAGAAACACTTCTCTTCGTTATGCCACCACTTATCTGTGAGGAGTCTCAACAGAAGAATAACTGCATTGTCATTGAAGATCAAAACTAGTTTACGAATTTCGGGGAAAAAATGAGGGAGATAAAGTTCACTGTAGCCTATTACCCTATCTCGAGCCTATTACCCTATCTCAATTTGTCTGTTCGTAAGGGATCTCAAACCTACATAAGCGATGCCTTGGACTGACTTGTAACTGTTCACTAAGGTGTACACAACATGGACATTGGTCACAACTTTCCCATAAAATAAGTGTGTATGTGTATCGTACAGCAGCACCTAACACTTACAACACTTAACAAGCAGGTCAGACACAAGCAGTTGAAAGGTTTGCTAACATGATTACGTTTTTAACACAAACTGTCATACCATTACACTGCATTCTTCAATGAAACTTGATCTTTCAATACATGTTTCAACAATATAAACAGAATTTTATTATTGCATTTTTCAGTACACTATAGTACTATATTAACTAAGGCTATGGTTAAACTAAGCAATTGTACAGTACTGTTTCTGAAACTTTGTTTATTCAACAAATATCAAAATAAATACTTTCAGCTGTATCAATATAAAATTTATTTACATCATATTATTATAGTATACATGAAAAATATAGTTATAAATTTTATATTCTTATTTCCATTGTTTTATAAATACTGTGTTTAAGCGGGTGTTACAAGATCATCCTGATACTGTACAGTACAACATGAGATCTTCCAGTAGTGACAGTAAACTAAACTAACAGCAAGACCCTCCAGTAACCTCTATATGTACTGTATTTTGTTTTGTGGTTACGTGTGTTATGTTTAAGTAATTACAATACTTTACAATATTGTAGTGAATTTATCCTCTTTGCCACTTGTCAGCCTCGAGGCGCGTCACATCATTTTCAGGCAGGTTATTACAACAGTTTACAACTTTTTGTCTAAATAAGTAAGTCTAACAGTTTTCTGTACTGATAGCTTATTTAATTTGTGTTTAAATACGGTACAGGTATAAAGGTTAATACAATATTCAACACAATAATGGGCAATTAATTCTTCGATTGAATAATTTTTCAATCTTTATACTACTCTATTTCCACAAGAAAAACTGAAGTGTTTGGTAAAAAACTTGATATTAGTTACACCGGACGAATGTGTAGCCAGAGAACATAAATACAGCATTGAGTTTAACTGAGGCTCTTTAGCTTAGTTTGATTAGTTCATTTTTACATCTCAGAAAGATTGTAAAAATGCAAAAGACATTAAATTAATAAGATGAGGCATAAAAACATAACATAATACTGTATAAGGCTCCAGAAATGTCCTGTTTAATTATTACAGTACAGTACAATATAGTACTGGTACATGAAACATCTAATGAATGATGAGCAATATAAGCATAAGAAAGTATGAGTTTACATTATAATACAGTGAGATAACTTTAGTGCTTGTGTGTAATGCACAATTGTTGTAGTGAATATTTCGTCTAGGAAGTTTGTCTTCAATTTTGTATGAAGAACAAAGTGCTTGTTTGTTTCTTCTCAAACGGATGTGAAACTTCAGCACTGAATGACAATATAAATTCAGGATACTCTACAGTACATAATAAAAACCCGAACAATACAGCAATACAGAACATGAGTTTCTCTACCAACTACAGTGTTCACCCTATAGCCAACACTCCACTATCACATAGAGAACATCACACATTCTCCACACACCTTATGAAAGGCTTAACACAAACGCTGTTAAGTTTTGAAGATAATTTTTTCTTGCATTAGTTCTTAAGAGAAGGAACCGAGATGGCGACTGGACTCAGTACATCTCCAAACAAGTGAGGAAATGGATAAAGTACAATAATATCAACACAAGGAAACACACTGCTCCCCTGCATTACAATGTGTTTGTGAAGGCTTTCTGATGTAAAATATCCTCTTGGTTGCTTTTCCTGTTAACTATTGCAAACAAAAGTTAATGTTTCCATAATGTGTTCAAACTGGGAGCAATGGAAAGCTATGGTAGAAAATCTGAATAGGAAAGAGACAGAAGCAATATGGAGATGGCAAACAATATCACACTTTTATCTCTTGTATTTAAGAATGTACGGTACATCATTGTTTTGATATTACGATGTTAGTTCACCTTCAAACTGTTGTAGAAGAAGGAAGCATTACAATGATGTGAAATATTATTAATGTTAAATTTTTTTAATTTAACTGTCTTACTGGCCACTGAAGAGTAGTGTTACATTATACTTACGGGTAATATCAGAGGTTCAAAGTTGCCACAGTACTGCATTGCCTTAGCAAGCTGAGTGTGAATGCATGCAAAGAAAACATTGTAGTGTGTCTGTGGGTATGCATAAAAATTAGTGTGTTTTGGGGGAGAATATGTAAATAGCTTCACAACTCATCTTAATTTTTGTATATGACCCAGAATTTTAGGTAATTAGGTCTTCAATGACGACACCTACACACATAAAGGTTCCAAAATAAGACACGTACCAACTATGAATTTCTGATACGACTCCTGTCTTAACTTCTGATATTTTGGCAGAGGTTTCTTATGCCAGCAGATGAACCAAATGATGCATAACCCATGTAATGTATTATTTATCCTCTTCATTACTTTGATTCTATAATTCCTGTACTGTACATTATAATATACCTTGGAGTAGATGTGAGAAGGCAGCTACCTTACTCATTTAAACACACAACTGGTGGTCTTAGTGGTTTCAAAATTCTTGTTATCTCTCCTGCCCAGTTAAGGGAAAAAATTAATGCACATATCTTTGATAAATGAGAATCAAGTTTTATAAATCAAAGATAATTGTAATAAACAGCTGCTCTTCACTAAGCACAGAGACCTCTTGTTTGAGATACTGTATTATTGTTGTGTTGCACTTTTGTTTTATTAATTTTTTTTATAAATATGAGAGATTGTTTTTCTTCCAATATTTTTATGATGTCGCTGTACTTTGAATTTTCTAAATAAATTTGTTATAAAGACTCCCGAGTAATAAAAATAACTGAGTTGACATTGAATATCTACTGAGATATATGAGTACAGTACAGTACAGTACTAATACTGTAAACTCTACTACACCATTCATTATACAGTAACAGGTCTACACATCTGTCAGCATAAATGCAAAAATATTTCAAGTAAAGATCAGATCACGTGTCACATGTATAATTTTTCCAAGGATGTTTTATTGGGTACGATTTTGTTGCCTGTATGCTGGCTGTTAAACGTCTCAGGTACTTTTAGTGTACTTGAAGATATAACAAATGCATTTTATTGGATTTTGTGTGATGGCTGTAATTAATCATTAAGCCTGAAACCAAACAATAATATTTAGTCTCCTCATGCCCCAGCAACATGTAATTTCCTGGACTTATCAGAGGTGAACACGCACAAATAATGTAACTATATATAAATATAATTCCTAATAAATCTGTACAGTTGATGAAATAGATTGCTGGAAAACCCGCATGCCCTGACTGCCAGAAAATCTAATGAGAAGAAGCTGGGTAAAACACAACAGAGAGTTACATCTCTCATAATGAATGATTATTTATTGACTAGTGTAATCATTAACCTTGTTATGCGCTTAAACACCTTAGTTGTTGAAGCGTAGTAATGACATTATAACAATATCTTGGTACAGTCATAAAATCACACAGAGATTGAATAACCCTTAAAATAAAATAAAAATAAAACTATGTACAGTAAATTAAATCAGGCATTCAATAGTACTGGAATTGTGGTATTTAAATAATCTTCCTCATTTTGGAATATTCTTAACTGTAGTCGTTGAAGAGGTTGTATGCACACGTCCTGAATTGCCTCGACAGTAGTAAAGTTGAGATCACCACGCCATGCAAATGTGGTAGCTCGGGAGTCTCGGAAGGTACTGTACGGGCTGCCGTTGCCCCTCCTTTTAGTTTTTCTGTTAGGAGTGGTGTGATCTTTGACAAAGGTGGCCACATATTTATTGTACGACAGTTGCAGGAATTTGAAGATCTCTCTGGCCTTTTTCCCTGGTTGAAGGCCCATGTCTTCATATCGAACCATTAGATATCTGTTAAAAAGATCACTTATAGTACAATAGAGCCAAATAATACAAAATAATGGCAATACAGTACAGGTATACTGTATTTGAATAGGTTGTGAGAGGCATTACATATACAATATACCAAGGAAGTTTAATATACCACAAGGCATTAAATTTTTTTTTTAAGTTTTCATCATCATGTAATTAATAGCATCATCGTTGTAAATATATATGAACACAAAGCATCTCATTTTTTAACACATAAAAAGTACAGGAAAAAATGGGACACGTGTACAGTAGTGGTCAGATCTATTCCTTAAGGCTTAAGGTGTCCCACTGCTAAAAACTTGGGATACAGAATTTGAAGTTGGATGATTAAGCTGACAACCTATGCAGTACAGTACATGGGTGATGAAAAACACTCTGAAGCAGGGAATTTTGGTAGGTCGAGGTTCAGGAGTATATTATTTAACTGAAAAGTCGTGGTCTCCGTGTGAGGTGATGGTACTACTGAGTGTAGCTTGTCATTATACTAACTGCTCAAGTATCTACAGAATAAGGAAAGTGATGACATATCCCTAAGTACTGAACTATACAATACTCATCGCTGGTGTGCAATGCTGGAAATTTTCTCATGAAGTTATCGTTGTTTTGATAGCACTTTCCTTTGTTGTAAGGAATAAAGGCAGTAAAGAGTTCCAATATCACACCCAGGCCACAGTGTTCCAACACCACACCCAGGCCACAGTACAGTATACTATATATATATATATATATATATATATATATATATATATATATATATATATATATATATATATATATATATATTTTGATAAAATCACACGAAAGCTAAGGTACTCCGTTGTTTCCGTTTTCCCGTGTGATTTTATCAAGATTTATCTTATCCACGTTTTCATTGTGGATTTACATGAAATATATATATATATATATATATATATATATATATATATATATATATATATATATATATATATATATATATATATATATATATATACTGGGATTAGACCTTAAAATTTACCACCCTAATGCCACTTGCTGATGGGCTTGGGTTGGGGTAGGTTAGTGTATCATTAAGGAGGTATGTTAGCGTTATGAAGGGGATCATAAAGGTGATTAAGTTTGTTACTGGCACACATAAAGATTCTGGCACCTTAAGTGTTAGAGCCACTACCTACTATACAGTTTTACAAAACGTGAGCTTTGATATAAATGATTGACACATAAGTAACAAAAAAACGTAATTAACTTAAACATTTATAACTAACCTGTCCGGGAAGTTTGCTTTAACAGTTTCAGAGAGTTTAAGGTCTGTTAGAAGATCTTTACAGACAGTTTCTGGGTCGCTGCAGGCCTGGGAGTGACACCATGAAAGCTTCCTGCGTGAGTGTAGACACCCTCGGGGATCACGCACAAGATGGATCACTCGCACATCTAAGCTCGTGTCCTGCAGCAGCTGAATCGCTGGAGAAAGTCCCATCCGCACCGTCTTCAACACATTAACAGGAGCGTATTTGCATGCCTCTGATATATAGTCTTTGTCGAAACAGAGGGCACGGTTCATGGCACAGGAATTCCACAGTCGAGTATTGTGATCTACGAGGAAAGTATTATTGCGCATGTAGTTCACATAGACATCTAGTTTACTATAGTCACACGTTAGGATGTCTCGAAGGAGTTTGAGTACCTCTTCAACCAACGGGCCATCCTGCAAGTGAAGATTTTTCAATAGGTGGTGGAGAGGCTCATAGCTGAAGAATGTTCCTGGGTATGCTCTGAGCAGGTCACCCAGGTACGATGATCCACTCCGCCAGGTGGAGACGATAATTACCCTGCGCACCTGTGAAGGAGACACCTTTTCTCCCGGGGTGAAATTGGTGTCCCTTTTAACATTATTGAATTCTCTTCTGATTATAAAGCTAAAGGTCGTCAAGCCGTGTTTCTTCAGGTAGTCGTAAGATATGTGAGGCATGGGAGGAACTGTCTGTTTCTTAAGCACAGGTCGGCTACGGTTGGCGCCAGTCCAGTTTTGACTCACCCGTGATGTCCTTGACACAACGGACTTATTATAGCTCTGCAGGTTGCCGGGTAGTGGAATGGCTCGTTGCTGTACTTGATTCTGATTACCAAGTTTACTTTGTGATTCTTCCTGCTGTAATTTTTGCTGTAACATTTGTGCCTCAAGTAGATGATGCTCCTGTAACTTATGCTGATCTTTGAGGAACTTCTTATGCTGTAATTCAATCTGTTGTAACCACTGTTCGTGCTGGCTACCATTTTGCTCTCGTGGAAGGTGTCTTTGTTGTGGTTGTCGTTGTTGTTGTGGTAGTTGCCGTTGTTGTTGTGATGGTTGTTGTTGTGGTTGTCGTTGTTGTTGTGGTAGTTGCCGTTGTTGTTGTTGTGATGGTTGGTGTTGTCGTTGTTGTTGTGGTTGTCGTTGTTGTGGTAGTCGTCGTTGCTGTTGTTGTGGTTGTCGCTGTTGTAATTGTTCCTGATTTTTTGGTTGTTGTGGACGACTGGCAACTATACTATCATCACCATCATCATCATCCTCAACGAGTAGAACACCTTGTTTGGCTAACTGTTCCCGCTCTTCTTTAGTGAGGTGGACAGGTGAGTGTGGAGGAGCCGCGGAGTGAGTAGGGGAGACGTCCTGGTGGCTGGAGTCAACAGGCGAATCCAGCGGGAGGAGCGGAGGAGACACCACACTCGTTGTTCCTTCACTATCGTCGTTGGCAATCCTCCTGCGTAAAAATCCTATCCCGTTCTCTCCTGCAAGAAGTAAGGGTAGTTAGTATGACTTAATGAGAAAATACTTCAGGACATTATACAACAACAATAACCACTGAGGAACTTTTCAATACTAATCCTACATGACCCAGTCCGCGCTGACACGACTCGACTCGATCCTCTTCGCCACTCGTCAGCTTATTTAGCTGGTCGGGCGGTCGGTTAGCTCTTTGTTACATACTGTTGACCTATTTATGGTCTCCTTATTACGGTGGAGAAGGTTATTGAGGTCAGAGCCAGCCTGATACCCATGTCTTTACTGATCAAAGTCTGGGTGATTTTCTCTCTCTCTCTCTCTCTCTCTCTCTCTCTCTCTCTCTCACCTAGGTTGACACCCAAGAGCCTATGGACTCAGTCTAACCTGATTTCAGTTTAAAATATTTAACCTAACTCAGCTAAATCACAACAAAGTAACCAAACCCAACTAAACCTAACCTAACTTGACCACACCACACCACACGCCAGAACACTAAGCTTAAGCCAACATTACCTGGTAGAGGGATAGTGGTCTGTAGCGGCTTCACACTGAACACCACCAGTAGCAGGGCGCCCGTCAGAGTGAGTGACAGCAACACCCAGTGCTTCCTGCGGACTCCTATCAGCATCACGCCTCCTGCAACCATAAGGCGACCACTTAATTCCACTGTGATCTTACCAACCATAGGCACATCAACACTACAACCATACATGATGAACTGTCAATAGAACTGAAATAAATAAATAAATTATGTAACCTAATAATTATCGTACTGTAACCAAAATAACAATTGCTTATCACATATAACCAGCGTACTGTTATCACCCAAAATCACACTTCAGTAACATGGATCATTGTAACAAAAATAACTTTAATGGTGGTGATGGTGGTAGTGGTGGTGATGGTGTTAGTAGTAATGGTCGTGATGGTGGTGATGGTGGTAGTGGTGGTGGTGGTGGTGGTAGTAGTAGTAGTAGTAGTAGTAGTAGTAGTAGTAGTAGCAGCAGCAGTAGTAGTAGTAGTAGTAGTAGTAGTAGTAGCGGTGGTGATGGTGGTAGTAGTAGTAGTGGTGGTAGTGGTAGTAGTGGTGGTGATGGTAGTAGTAGTAGTAGTGGTGGTGATAGTAGTAGTAGTGGTGGTGATGGTAGTAGTAGTGGTGGTGATGATAGCAGTAGCAGTGGTGGTGATGGTGGTAGTAGTAGTGGTGGTGGTGATTGTGGTAGTAGTGGTGGTGATGGTGGTAGTAGTAGCAGTGGTGGTGATAGTGATAGTAGTGGTGGTGATGGTGGTAGTAGTAGTGATGGTGGTAGTAGTAGTAGTAGTAGTGGTGGTGATGGTGGTAGAAGTAGTAGCAGTGGTGGTGATGGTGGTAGTAGTAGTAGTGATGATTGTGATGGTGATGGTAGTAGTAGTGGTGGTGGTGATGGTAGTAGTAGCAGTGGTGGTGATGGTAGTAGTAGCAGTGGTGGTGATGGTGGTAGAAGTAGTAACAGTGGTGGTGATGGTAGTAGTAGTAGTAGTGATGATTGTGATGGTGGTGGTAGTAGTAGTGGTGGTGGTGATGGTAGTAGTAGTAGTAGTAGCAGTGGTGGTGATGGTAGTAGTAGTAGTAGTGATGATTGTGATGGTGGTGGTAGTAGTAGTGGTGGTGGTGATGGTGGTAGTAGTAGTAGCAGTGGTGGTGATGGTGGTAGTAGTAGTAGTAGTAGTAGTAGTAGTGATGATTGTGATGGTGATGGTAGTAGTAGTGGTGGTGGTGATGGTAGTAGTAGTAGTAGCAGTGGTGGTGATGGTAGTAGTAGTAGTAGTAGTAGTGATGATTGTGATGGTGATGGTAGTAGTAGTGGTGGTGGTGATGGTAGTAGTAGTAGTAGCAGTGGTGGTGATGGTGGCAGCGATGATGGTAGTGCCAAAAATAGCCTTTTTTGACAATTTGAGTCACTTAACAGTCTGCCACCTGCCACGCTCTCCTTGTTGTGTCCTAACTCTCTCTGTCTCTCTCTGTCTCTTTGTCTCTCGTGTTTACAACTCGTGGTGATCCCATGTGTCTGTCTGTCTGTTAGTTATATTTATACTTCCGTTTCCTACGATGACTAAACACCTTGAGGGGTTAAGTCATCATATTCAAGGGTAATAATATTAACGCATACAACTCATCAATGTACACTATCACGTCACTCAACTCGTGTACAACTCATCAATGTACACTATGACGTCACTCAACTCGTGTACAACTCATCAATGTACACTATGACATCACTCAACTAGTGTACAACTCATCAATGTACACTATGACGTCACTCAACTCGTGTACAACTCAGCAATGTACACTATCACGTCACTCAACTCGTGTACAACTCATCAATGTACACTATGACGTCACTCAACTCGTGTACAACTCATCAATGTACACCATGACGTCACTCAACTCGTGTACAACTCATCAATGTACACTATGACGTCACTCAACTCGTGTACAACTCATCAATGTACACTATGACGTCACTCAAACCCACCACCTCACACCACGCAAGCTGTGTTAAGCCACGGAACTTTTTTTTTTTCTCTCACTAAAATTCCCTTCCATCCTCCCTTTAAACTTCCATTGAACCTCCTCCACCCCTTGTCACTAGCCTTTATTCATTCAGTCACTGCATCCAGCCCATACGAGCTCGTTATAAGAACAGCCCAGTCCCAACCATTGTCAAAATTATCAAGAACTCGTAATCAACCAGCGTGTTCACTCCTAGCCAATCTTACTTTTGCACTGTTATTATATTGAAATTTTCCCCCCTTTTTTTTATTCTATATCATATTTGTATCACTTAAGTTACTTGTATATTATTTGTAACTGTATTTTCAGTGTTTTGGCTGCCATGTTATTTCAATGAACCGTTAATTATATTATTATTATTATTATACACACACACTCCATCCCTTCCTTTCAAGCACACACTCCCCCTCCCTTCCTTCTCTCTACCCCCACACACACACCTCGCCCTTAATAACCACGGCAGCCACAACAAATGGATTCAACTTCACTACTAACACGGGACAAACAATGGTGAACAACTCAAACAACAAAACACCAATACAAGCACCATTGAAGGCCGTGTTTACATAACAAACAATTAGCTCCGGTAGTCATTTTCACCCTAATTTGCATATCGCTGCTTTTGTTTCCATCAGATCTGTAACATTGACCGACAAACACAGACAGAAAGGGAAACAGATGTATAGATACACAGAAAATGTTGGATACATAGGTATAATAAACAGATAAACCAAAAGACAAACAGATACATAAATAGACAGACACGGGTTTCTAATTTAAGAAAACAAGAAAACATAAATCACGGAAAAGGTTTGAAATTACATGTTTGGTGAGGAATGTTAACTTGCGCAGTACCGCCTGGCGCGGCTCTCCACTAGGCTTTGCAGCAGCTGTACAGTAAAGGCGTTTATTGTAAGGCGTTTTAAGATACACGGAATAGCTAACGAGTTAGTAATAAAAAAATAGGCAGTGTACCGCATTCTTGGAATAACTGTTGCACAACACAGTCTTCAGAAAACAATAAAATTAGGAGAACTTTTATTTGGACACAATACGGAAAGAAATAGTGAAGAAAATATATAGAAAATTGTGGAAAGAAAGAAAAAAAAAGTCAGTCAACAATAAATAAGACTAACACAAAAAATCGGGCCTGTTGTAAAGGAAATTTCTCCCAGACACGAACCACACGGAAAGACTAGAGCAGCTGTACTCTTCTTCTCTCGCGGAACTGTAATCAACTTGTTCACCCTTATTTAAAGTATCTTATGAGTAATGATATTAAATGTTATCGCCACTGGCTTCAGCTACAGTGATTTTTTACAGATTGCCCACGAGGGGGCTAGTTTATTGGGCACCCCCTTACATCCTGTGCAAGGTAAAGAGCACACATTGCTGGCGTGTGCTGCCATTAAATCTTTCGACCTGTGACCTCGCCAGATGTAGAAGTGTTTACAGACAAGTCCTGGTTCTGCTGAGTGGACTGTCTTTGGTGGGTGGCGGTGCTGCCCGCCCCGCCATGAGATGGATCGCCCTCTCTAGTGATGCTGTGAAGACCAGCCCTCTGCTGGCACTGGTGAACACCGACTCACAATTCTGTCCGAGAATTTGTGCTGGGACAATTTACGCAGTACTGTTGTCTCTTGGAACACCATACTGATCTGCATTGACCTGCAGTTGAAAGTACAGCCTAAGTGATGACATATCCCTCAGTACTGAAATATTGTTGACTAATTACGCCTACTCGTTTCTGCCTAACCTGGAATAATAAGACAATGCAGAGTGAAGCGAAGCTAAGATTAATAGAGTTATGAACTTTGTGTTATGTCACTATGTTTAATAAATAGTAATTAAGATAAAATTGTGTGAGACTAACTAATTATGTAACAGATGGATCACTATATAATATTATGAAGGTCTTCTCCTCAGCAGGTTTTGACCACATCAATAAATATTGAATGCGTCAAAAGGCGGGTTTCAATCATTCCCTTCGACTTGCCCGTCACCTGAACGTCCTTAACCAAGGCCTTTACATTAAAGTTTTAATCATATTTGAGTAATTATCAATATTGTTACACCAAAGTCACCAACGGCGGAGCCTAAACAGGTTTCAACTAGGCGCAATCCTTTTCAATTTTTTCATGCCATACGCTTTGTTTTAGATCCTATCCAATATACTACCGTATATAGAATTACTTTTATTATTATATCACAGTTTTTTATTGCCTTACATGCCCTTAACTTTTCAATATTAATCAAAATATTCTCCATAAGCGGCCATGATCCGCTTATTTTCAGTGGGAGAAACTCGCTGATTGGTTGTTAGCTAATCAGGCGCCTCTGCCCGCTGCAAACGCTAACGCTTGATTGAGGTGTTCGCTTTCTCCTCTGAAAGTGTCATGCGCAGAAGTCAGCAGCAGCATCTGCGCATACAAAATAGCCAACACCTTACATTAAACGCGCTCTAAAGTCAGTAATTGCATGTAAAGTGGTGCTTGTTCGTTGCTGAGAAGAGATGCCCCGCCCCTCCTTAAGAGTTCCAGCAAAGACTATATGGTTACAGCTGTTTGGTTGTTGCAAATCTGTCCGGTTTCGTTAGTTTTGAATAATGTAGTATTATTGATACGTAATTTGTCTTAGTTTGCCTTATTGTGGGTAAAAATAAGTATATATTAAATGCGTCCTCCTAAAGAGTGAATATGCTAACAGAGTTTAACAGTTAATTTATTCATGTACTGTATAATATTTCTGATAAACTTCTTCCGTGCTGATGTTCGAAATGATGAATGTATGTATCTTTATAATTATAAATTAGCCGTACTTAACCGTTACACAGAGAGTTCTATCTTTCATATTGTTTTTAAATGTTGTTAAAATAGTGTACAGTACTGTATTTACTACCGCGTTACGCGTTTAAAGACCTTTGTTTTTCAAGCGCAGCAATAACATTATAACAACAACTTAACCAGATGTGATTTCTACAGTAAAGTAGCCTTTTTTTTTAACTTATCCAACTTATTTTCCTCAATGCAAGAATTTATTATTGTAGGTTCCGTGAGGCTGTCTACACCTTTAAACCTTGAGTATGCCAGTGTTCCAGCTATTTCCTAAGTGTCCATTACCTACAGTACAGGGGAGAACGTCGCAGTGACACGAGTTTCCAATAACAATTACGACAGACATCTACTATAACAGGGATACTGAATGTAAACATATATATGTAAGTAAATAGTGTGAGTCGATGATCTATGCCCGGGTGGACAAAGGTTTTTAAGGAACTGCTTGTTAATTTATACTATATCTGTTTCACACCCTCACCCTACACTGGCCAGGTTATATACACAGCAAGGTGAGTGGGGACATTACTGTGATC
>CAUDMG010002361.1:0-12830 GCA_958450375.1 Homarus gammarus | reverse complement strand
AACATCAATAGTAGGCAAATTACTGGAAGCAATCATTTCAAACTCTATTCGAAATCACCTGGAGAAGCACAGATTGATCAATGATTCCCAGCATGGCTTCACAAGCGGACGTTCTTGCCAAACTAATCTATTAACATTCTTTTCATCAGTTTTCGAATCAGTGGACGAGGGGCACAATTATGATGTGGTATATCTCGACTTTAGCAAAGCCTTCGACAGAGTACCCCACGAAAGACTAATTAGAAAGGTAGAAGCTCATGGCATCAAAGGTGACATCCTTAAATGGATTAGGGCGTGGTTACAGGACAGGAAACAGCGAGTGAGCATTAACGGCACTAAGTCCCATTGGAGCAACGTCACAAGTGGAGTTCCCCAAGGCTCAGTACTTGGACCATTATTGTTTATTATATACATAAACGACATAGATATCGGCATAGACAGCAACATAAGTAAATTTGCTGATGATACTAAAATAGGACGTGTTATCAAATCTGACGAGGACTCGGCAAAACTACAGGAGGATCTAAACAAATTTTTCGAATGGTCTGAAAAATGGCAGATGAAATTCAACATTGACAAATGTAAAGTACTCAGTATAGGGAATGTAAACAGGGAAACCAGATACCAGATGAACAACGATGCCATAGAGAAATCCGACTGCGAGAGAGATTTAGGAGTAATGATAAGTAGGAACCTTAAGCCAAGTAAACAATGTGTTTTTGCTCGTAACAAGGCTAATAAAGTACTTGGGTTCATACAAAGGAGTGTTAGTTACAAGACTAGCGAGGTCATCCTAAAACTGTATCTTGCTCTTGTGAGACCACACCTGGATTACGCAGTCCAGTTCTGGTCACCGTATTACAGAATGGATATAGAATCCTTGGAAAGAATCCAGAGGAGAATGACAAGACTAATCCCGGGTATCAGGAACCTTGAGTATAGAGACAGGTTAAAGCATCTTAATTTGCACTCCCTTGAGAGACGTAGAGCGAGGGGCGACCTGATAGAGGTGTATAAATGGAAGGCAGGGCTAAACAAAGGGGACATTACAAAGGTACTCAAATTATCCAACCAGGAGCGAACTCGTAACAATGGTTTTAAATTGGACAAATTTAGATTTAGGCGTGAAATAGGTAAACACTGGTTTGGAAACAGAGTAGTGGATGAATGGAACAAGTTACCAAATATCATCATTAACTCGAATACGCTGAATTGCTTCAAACATAGGTTGGATGCTCATATGAGCAATAGGGGTTGGGTGTAAACGGGACTGCCCAGTATGGGCCAATAGGCCCGCTGCAGTTTCCTCCATTCTTATGTTCTTATGTTATCTAGGAAGTCTTCACATTCATAGTCACCTACAATGTTGCCTCAGTCAATATTTCTGAAGTTGAAATCCCCCATAATGCACAGGTTGTTATATTTTGCTGCCCTACTCATTTCCTGCCATATGGGCTGAGCTGCTTCTTTCCCGAGACTTGGGGGCCTGTAAATCACTCCCATAATTAGTTTTTCTCTTCCTTCCGTGATTTCTACACATACAGACTCAGTTCCTTTTTCACCCTTTATTTAATTATTAATACATTTTAATGTTTCCTTGACGAAGAGTGCGACCCCTCCCCCCCTTCCTACCTTCCCTGTCCTTGTGAAATGGATGTACCCTTCTATGTGGTACTCTGATAAAAAAATTTTGCTCGCCAGATTCATCCAAGTTTCGGTGATTGCTATGACGTCTACATTCTCGGTACATACAACCGCTCTCAGCAAGTCTATTTTATTTTTAACGCTCCTACTGTTTGTATAGTATACAGTTAGACCTACCCTTCCCTGGTCCTGTTTTACCCCTTGTCCTGAGTAACCAATTTTGCTTCCCAGGACCAGCTTGCTTTTTGACTCCCACTTACTCCGACCTCTCTCTACTGGCGAAACCCCCCCTTTGGAGTGACAATTTCACGCTCCACGGATGCAGACAACGTCTTTACCCCCGCACGAGACAAGTGTACTCCGTCACGACTGTACAGGTTGTCGTTGCCATAGAATCGTTGCCAGCTATCACTGAATGCCCAACCATTGTTTGCACAATGTTTTTCCTGTCGGCAATTTATAGCAATTGCTCTGGACAGCCATTCACGACCAACCCCTCTTCTAGTCAAGACACCACATACTATCGGGATCCTTCCCCTATCTCTAATCTTCCCCAGCGCCTCCCTATATCTCTTGAAAAGTTCCTCACTCCTAACCTTTCCTTTGTCGTTTCCTCCCACACTAAGACACACTACTGGATTGGTACCCTCCCCTGACAAAACCCTATCTATCCTCTCAGCTACATGACCTATCCCAGCCCCAGGAAAACACACCCTAGTCCTACGTTTCCTGTTTCTTACACAAAATGTCCTATCTAAAAACCTCACCTGGCTGTCCCCAACTACCACGACCTTACCTGTGGGCAGGGTTTGCACAACTGCCCTTTCCTCTCCTTGCTCCATACCGTCCTGCCTCTTCTCTTCCTCGCCAGCTTCCTCCAGCACCTGGTAGGAGTTACTACACTCCACACTAGGGTGTGTCAATTTAGGGGGTGAACTGGCTAAATTGAAAATCGAGCAATTTGGTAGCAATTTATTGTAGTCTTTAAGCATGCAAAACAATATTCTGGCATAAATTTTTTTTTATAATAAGTCCTACCTACATCAAATGGATTTTTAAATGTACATATTTGTGAATTTATAACATAACCAGCGTTTGCACACATGTTACTGTTTCAAGTTTCAAATTATTATATTTTATTATCCGTAGTCTATTTGAAAGTAACCAATGCCTTCATACTCTCTTTGCTTTGGTTTCTTGTCATCAGTAGTCTGCTTGCTATTTGTGCTTTGATGTAACCTTCTCGCCTCTCGTGGCTGTAAACATGGCCCGCTGCTTCTGTGACCATTTTCACACATCTCTCCACACTTTGAGTGTGGGAAGGCCACTTCGGCACCTGCATTGGAGTCTCTTTAAGGTTTCTCAATTCTTGGCTAGTTAGACTTGTTGTCAATGGTGGCTCTAAGACTTCCAAACTCAAGTCAACCAATTCTGACAATTTGGTGGCATTGACGTTTATTGGGGGAACTTTTCTTGAATGAAACGAACAGTCTCCCAACTGGTCGTCATCTATTAGCGTTCCTCTAATCTTTAGAATGACTTCTACAGCCTCGGTTCGGAGATTGGTACATTGACTGCAAAGCATTGCTTGCGAAACTGCTTCTGATCGAGCATACCAAGCGGACCTTCTTGCCACAGGTAACACGATGTCCCTCACTACCTTCCTCTGTGTTCTTACTAGCTGCAATTGAAACAAAAGGTGATTGGGCCCATCCACCCACATAGGATTAAGTTTCACACTAAACCACTGGGGAAGATAAACTCCAATAATATATTCAACAATTAACCTCAAATTCTTCAGCACTTTGCCCTTCAATTCGTGTTTGGAAATCCAAATCCTGCAGAAACGAAGAACTGTAGTTAACCAACGGCTGTGACTGACAGGTCCAATCTCCAAGAGAGCCAATGACTGAGGCACTTCTCCTGATCTTATTGCTTGGGCAATACGATAAGCATAGGATTGATCTGTGCTGTGATCTTTGATGACTCCTTCAGACAACGCCGGAAGGGGAGGGCCAACTTCGACCTTTGGAAAGGTTGTATTTATTTCTAGTTGTGTTGCTTCATCCAGCATGATGCCAAGGGGACCTGACCACTTGTTGTTGCTCTTTGTAGGACCATCAAGTTCCTGGATGAGATGACGAAGAGGTAGCTCGCCTGTATGTAAATCACATACAATCCAAACAAGTCTTCTTCCTAGTTTTTTCTCTAAATGCGTCATTACACCCCCCTGCCATCCGGTGTTCACTGCAGTTGAATCTCCACCAACAGCCTGCAGAGAACTGCCAAGTCCTCTCTCCTGAACCCAACTTAAAATATGATCAGCAATGACCTCTGCATGTTTCTTCCCTTCTACTTCAGTTTCGGGAGCAAAGTGAAACAAAAACCGACCACCAGGCTCAGAACAGACAGAGTAGTGTTCTTCTTTGATGAGACCTGGAAACTTTCTGTTCACTCCCTCTACTTCTAGCAAAACTTTTGTGTCATCTATTCTTCCATCAAACAAAAGACAGGAGAGCCCTCCCTCGCTTAAATCTTTTTCATGCTGATCAGATATTTCCTTCATTATTTTTTCTTGTGCTCTTCTAATTTTATTATGATCTATCACCAAAGATACATCCTCTCGGCTGATGAGGCCTGCATCTATCCAAGCGGCAGTTGCAATTTCTGCAGCCTCACGAAGTCCAGCATGGTGGCGAATACTAGCTAAAGCAATGTTTGAAATATTTCTTGTGTTGTACTTCATTTTCTTTGGTAAAGGTTCAGATGGCTCTTTGGAACTATCATCTGATGTTGCTTCCTGTTCATCAGAAGAACTATCAAAGAAGTGATAAACATCTTGACACAGCTCTTCCTCTCTTTGGATGGCTTCTTCACTCTTCATTTTCTTCTTTTGTTCCCTCTCTCGGATTTGTTCTCTCTTCTTGGCATTAGCAATCTGCTTCTTTGTTTCTGAATAATCTATTGAACCCATTTGCATACTTCCTTGGCCTTCTGCCTTTGTCCTCTGTGCCTTTATAAATTCAAGCTCTAAAACAGGGATCTTCTTTTCATGAGGACAACCACAATCAATGTGGGAATTATTTTCTCTCTTACCTGAGTGAGAACAGTTGGATTCAGAACATAATTGTATGGAGCACTTGCAGGTCAAAATGTCAAACAGAGTATCAAGTGTGTGCAGAAATTCATTTTTCCTGGCCAAGTTTCCTTTACCAAGTGATGTTTCAACTGCTTTGTGCCATAATTTCGTTAGTTTTAGCTCAATAGTTCGACACTGATTAATCACAGGTGGTTTGAATAGTGCATTAGCTTTTGTCCATTGATGCAGAAGAGGGACTATCATGTCATTTATGAGTTCTTTATCTGCATAGTTCCTTCTGTCCTTTGCATTTTTTTCTCGAAGGAGTAACCCTAATCTTAGCATGTCTCTCACTGTTGGAAGTTCTGATACAGGAAGCTCCTTCCCTTTACCAACTAGCAGGCTCAAGTGGGTTGACAACTGACTTCTTGTCTTCAATTTTGACATCTTCACACTATCTGACAAATAGAAAAATATTTCAATGTTTCATAATTCAATTGTTGTTTCAAAAAATATCAATTTGTTTATCAAAAATGCTGTAACAGAAATAACATAATAATTTCTTAGAACATAATGTTTTATACAATGATATAAGTAACTGCGACAATCAATATGCCCTAATTACAATAATTAAAATGTAGAATTCGTCTGGTAGAGTAGGTGCAAGTGCAATGAGAGCAAACCACCGTCTATGATATCTAGAAGGAGAGTGAGCCGGGCGCCTTATCCTCACGCTTGGTACAAGTCAAAACAAGAATTAAACTGTCCCACACGGAGAGCCTGTTCATGTTCATGTTCTGACATGCATATTGTACACAAGCTATAGAACCATAAAATACTCCATAATCCATATGCTTAAATGAGATTAGTTAATATCAAGTGAATAATTCTAATCAAGTCTCATTAATTTGTTGAAATACTGATATTTGAAACTTTAAGGTATAATTGATGTAGGTGAGGGTTATTTCAATTCATTTTTGTTTGCTAATCTCAAGTTTAGGCATAAAGAGGCACAATATTTTGACTACCAAATTTGATTTTTAACATGTTGACAAAATTGACACACCCTACTCCACACCCTGGTCAACTTTCCTGAGCCTGACCCTAGTCCCCTTGGAGACAACCACTCTCCACTTCTGCTCCTCCTTCGCAGGTGTCCTGCTAGGCAGGACACCTACCTGAAGGAGTTCAGTCCTGAGGGCTTCATTTTCCCCCTTTAGAGTGTCAAGCTCACTCCTCAACTGCCCCAGCTGCCTTAACAGAGTAGCCAGTAGGTCGTCTTTCCCCACACTCCTCTCCTCTTCCCCCAAGACACAACAATCCAAGGCGGCCATTTTCCTTGGTCACTCCCGGGAGCACTTGGGGGCACGACCTTCTCCAAGCTGGGTCAGGTAGTAACTGAGCTGGGTCAGGTTGCCTCTGAAGATGTCTTGAATAAAGACGAAAGCTAAGGTGCTCCGTTGTTTCCCTTTTCACGTGTTATTTTATCAAGATTTATCTTATCCACGTTTTCATTGTGGATCTACATGAAATATACATATATATATATATATATATATATATATATATATATATATATATATACTTCATTTTCAGTCCAATTAACACGCGGACTTTGAACATATAATCAACGACCTCACCAGCAAGGAATCGAACCCTCGACCTACTGGGTGTGACTAGGGAACGCTTACGGGCTAGGCCACAAGGACACTAAAAGCAGTTCTAGACTCTGTTATATTTCACACAGAGCCTGTTCATCGAGCTGATGGCGCCGTGAACCTCATTGGGAAACTGCCCGTGCCTCTTATGTGGTGTCAGTAGCATTTTACCGAATCCAGCTGGTATGAAACGCGAGGTACATATATATACTTAATTTTTAGTCCAATTAACACGCGGACTTTGAACATATAATCAACGACCTCACCAGCAAGGAATCGAACCCTCGACCTACTGGGTGTGACTAGGGAACGCTTACCGGCTAGGCCACAAGGACACTAAAAGCAGTTCTAGACTCTGTTATATTTCACACAGAGCCTGTTCATCGAGCTGATGGCGCCGTGAACCTCATTGTGAAACTGCCCGTGCCTCTTATGTGGTGTCAGTAGCATTTTACCGAATCCAGCTGGTATGAAACGCGAGGTACATATATATATTTCATTTTTAGTCCAATTAACACGGGGACTTTGAACATATAATCAACGACCTCACCAGCAAGGAATCGAACCCTCGACCTACTGGGTGTGACTAGGGAACGCTTACCGGCTAGGCCACAAGGACACTAAAAGCAGTTCTAGACTCTGTTATATTTCACACAGAGCCTGTTCATCGAGCTGATGGCGCCGTGAACCTCATTGGGAAACTGCCCGTGCCTCTTATGTGGTGTCAGTAGCATTTTACCGAATCCAGCTGGTATGAAACGCGAGGTACATATATATACTTCATTTTTAGTCCAATTAACACGCGGACTTTGAACATATAATCAACGACCTCACCAGCAAGGAATCGAACCCTCGACCTACTGGGTGTGACTAGGGAACGCTTATCGGCTAGGCCACAAGGACACTAAAAGCAGTTCTAGACTCTGTTATATTTCACACAGAGCCTGTTCATCGAGCTGATGGCGCCGTGAACCTCATTGGGAAACTGCCCGTGCCTCTTATGTGGTCTCAGTAGCATTTTACCGAATCCAGCTGGTATGAAACGCGAGGTACATATATATACTTCATTTTTAGTCCAATTAACACGCGGACTTTGAACATATAATCAACGACCTCACCAGCAAGGAATCGAACCCTCGACCTACTGGGTGTGACTAGGGAACGCTTACCGGCTAGGCCACAAGGACACTAAAAGCAGTTCTAGACTCTGTTATATTTCACACAGAGCCTGTTCATCGAGCTGATGGCGCCGTGATTATATGTTCAAAGTCCGCGTGTTAATTGGACTAAAAATGAAGTATATATATGTACCTCGCGTTTCATACCAGCTGGATTCGGTAAAATGCTACTGACACCACATAAGAGGCACGGGCAGTTTCCCAATGAGGTTCACGGCGCCATCAGCTCGATGAACAGGCTCTGTATGAAATATAACAGAGTCTAGAACTGCTTTTAGTGTCCTTGTGGCCTAGCCGATAAGCGTTCCCTAGTCACACCCAGTAGGTCGAGGGTTCGATTCCTTGCTGGTGAGGTCGTTGATTATGTGTTCAAAGTCCGCGTGTTAATTGGACTAAAAATGAAGTATATATATGTACCTCGCGTTTCATACCAGCTGGATTCGGTAAAATGCGACTGACACCACATAAGAGGCACGGGCAGTTTCCCAATGAGGTTCACGGCGCCATCAGCTCGATGAACAGGCTCTGTGTGAAATATAACAGAGTCTAGAACTGCTTTTAGTGTCCTTGTGGCCTAGCCGGTAAGCATTCCCTAGTCACACCCAGTAGGTCGAGGGTTCGATTCTTTGCTGGTGAGGTCGTTGATTATATGTTCAAAGTCCGCGTGTTAATTGGACTAAAAATGAAGTATATATATGTACCTCGCGTTTCATACCAGCTGGATTCGGTAAAATGCTACTGACACCACATAAGAGGCACGGGCAGTTTCCCAATGAGGTTCACGGCGCCATCAGCTCGATGAACAGGCTCTGTGTGTAATATAACAGAGTCTAGAACTGCTTTTAGTGTCCTTGTGGCCTAGCCGGTAAGCGTTCCCTAGTCACACCCAGTAGGTCGAGGGTTCGATTCCTTGCTGGTGAGGTCCTTTACATTATTGTCTTTAAGTATATGTCCTGAATGTGGTAGATTCATTAACCAAATGTCAATGTTTCCTGGTTTTTATTCCAATCTCCAAGAGCTGTGAACCACGTGAGTATGAACCCCCATCCAAAGGATTCACTCGTGATGTGGAGTGGGGGACCGGGGGCGGGTGCGAGATGAAGGTTCCGGGCAAGTGGGGAGGCGGGTGAGGAGGGTAGGAGTGGAAGGTGGCAACAGGAATGGGAGAGTTCAGGCATCACCAAGGTGATCCTCAGCCACATAAGCAACCCGGCCATGGAGAGAGTGAGAACCACAATGAACGCTTGCCTGGCCTCGGTTTACTTCCCAAATTATTCAAACAGGCCACTATTACCCTCACACAAAAACAAGGAAAGAACCCCTCCGTCCCACTAAAGTACAGACCGATCTCCTTCCTCGAAGTACCTGGAAAAATCCTCCAAAAATCATCACTAACCGTCTAAGAAATCACCTGGAAACAACCAACAGAGTCAACTGCAGACAATTCGGCTTCAGGAAAGGGAAGTCCACCACGACAGCGATAGCCCTGGCATGTGAAAACATAGCAAGAGCCGCAACGAGTGGTAGACAATGTAATCTAACTCTCCGGGATGTAGCAAAGGCATTTGACAAAGTCTGGCATGACGGTCTAAAATATAAGACTTCCCTCCAACATTGAAGAGCTGCTTTGCAACTTTCTTGAAGGCAGAAATGCCAGACTGAGGGTAGGACAACACACAAGAGAGACCTTTCCAGTCATGAGCGGAGCCCCTCAGGGCAGCGTCCTCTCTCCCACCCTATATATCATCTACACAAGTGACACCTCGCCTCCCACTAGAATAGGTAACGAAGATATTATGTATGCAGATGACATCACTCAAATAACAACACATCAAGGAAAATCGCGAGCGTTACAGGTCAACAACACCAGGCGGGAATTAAAAAGGGTAAATAATTACGAAAAACAATGGAAAATCCAAACCAGTCTCCCGAAATTCACAGTGATACCCTTATGCAGAAGGAAAACCCATCCATAAGTAGCAAATAATGGCCAGATAGAATATAAAAGCAGAGGCAACCTCCTGGGCCTGCATATATACACGACAGGTTACATCCATCATGTCCACACCAGGAAGGAAAAGGCAAGAAGAGAGCTGAGAAAACTATATCGCTTTAAAGCGCTTCCTGAGAAAATAAAACTCCGCCTGGTAACATCATTTATCATACCGATATTAACTTACCCAGTAGTACCTCTTCATACTATGAGCACCACTCAAATATAAAAAACTACAGGTGGTCCAAAATGAAGCCCTAAGATTCGTCACAGGTGAAAGATACCCCTTCACCAGAACCACAACTGAGATACATAGAGACCTGAGAATAAAACCCATCAAACAGCAGCTGCACACCCTGGCCCGCAGAGTCTGGCAAAAGATAGAACGATCAGAGCAAGATCTCCTTCATAGACTCCCACCAGATAGAAGTATGAGAAACAAAATGGATGATATTAGGGCCTTGGTATGTACCGAAGAAATCGATATAATTGCATTCACTGAAACATGGATCAACCTAGACACACGTGAATTACCAGTCGAATACCAAATTGCGGGTTACAAACTGTTCCATACCGATAGGCAGACCAGGAAAGGAGGCGGAGTAGCAATCTATGTTAGGGATAACCTGAAGTGTGAAATAAATAAGGAAATAAAAACTGAGAGGAATACAGAAACAATTTGGATAGAATTAAGCGACGGTCGGGAAAAATTAATCACAGGAGTAATATATAGACCCCCCAATCTTGACAGAGTCAATGAGCGACTTATCTGGGATGAAATGCGCAGGGCTTCCATACACAACAAAGTCTGTATAGTAGGCGACTTTAACCTTGGCCAAATAGATTGGACCGACCTTACGGGAAACTCAGAATCAGAGGATTTTCTCGAGACGATCCAGGACTGTTTCCTAAGTCAACATATAACCGAACCCACACGGGGTAATAATATATTGGATTTAGTTTTGTCAAACAGAGAAAACCTCATTAGCAATGTCGAGGTAGGGAACGAACTTGCAAACAGCGATCACAAAGAAATTCGATTCCAGTTAGATTTTCAGGGCAGACGTAAGGAGAATTCCACTAAAGTACCAGATTTCAGAAGGGCAAACTTTGACAGTTTAAAGAGGCAGCTGAGAGAGGGGGTGTCGCGCTTGGCCGTGAACCTGACAGATGACACCGACCTGATAACGAGATCTGAGATTGCCGAGTTCCACGACAATTTAAATAGTGAGTTACTTAATGCACAAAGGCAGAACATACCATACAAAAAACTCAGATCAAACAACAATGACCCTAAATGGATAAATAATTATTTAAAGAACATCATTGGCCAAAGGAAGGCTATAGGTAGAAGGATAAATCGTGGCGAAATTCACCTCCGGGACTATTATAGGGTATTGGCGAATAGGGTTAAAACCGAGATAAGGAAAGCAAAGAGGAATAATGAGGTAAGGATAGCAAGGGAGGCAAAGACAAACCCCAAAGGATTCTACCAAATGTACCAAACTAAAACACGAGAAAAGATTGGACCAATACGGTCAGACTCCGGCGAGCTCACTGATAACGACGGAGAAATGAGCAATAATTTGAATAAATATTTTTCAACAGTTTTCACCACCGAAAATTTAAACATGATACCCGAGGCACCGACTCTATTCAGAGATAGTGAAGAAAACAAATTAAGTGAGATAGTAGTGACTAGTTACGATGTTAGTAAGCAAATAGACAAACTAAAGCCTAATAAGTCACCTGGTCCCGATGAGATCTTTGCCAGAGTATTAAAGGAATGTAAGGAAGAGCTTAGTATGCCCTTAGCAAAGTTGTTTAACATGTCCTTAAAAACAGGTGTAGTACCAGAATCCTGGAGGATAGCGAATGTAATACCGATCTTCAAGAAGGGGGATAGATCACTATCCTCTAACTACCGCCCAATCAGTCTAACATCAATAGTAGGCAAATTACTGGAAGCAATCATTTCAAACTCTATTCGAAATCACCTGGAGAAGCACAGATTGATCAATGATTCCCAGCATGGCTTCACAAGCGGACGTTCTTGCCTAACTAATCTATTAACATTCTTTTCATCAGTTTTCGAATCAGTGGACGAGGGGCACAATTATGATGTGGTATATCTCGACTTTAGCAAAGCCTTCGACAGAGTACCCCACGAAAGACTAATTAGAAAGGTAGAAGCTCATGGCATCAAAGGTGACATCCTTAAATGGATTAGGGCGTGGTTACAGGACAGGAAACAGCGAGTGAGCATTAACGGCACTAAGTCCCATTGGAGCAACGTCACAAGTGGAGTTCCCCAAGGCTCAGTACTTGGACCATTATTGTTTATTATATACATAAACGACATAGATATCGGCATAGACAGCAACATAAGTAAATTTGCTGATGATACTAAAATAGGACGTGTTATCAAATCTGACGAGGACTCGGCAAAACTACAGGAGGATCTAAACAAATTTTTCGAATGGTCTGAAAAATGGCAGATGAAATTCAACATTGACAAATGTAAAGTACTCAGTATAGGAAATGTAAACAGGGAAACCAGATACCAGATGAACAACGATGCCATAGAGAAATCCGACTGCGAGAGAGATTTAGGAGTAATGATAAGTAGGAACCTTAAGCCAAGTAAACAATGTGTTTTTGCTCGAAACAAGGCTAATAAAGTACTTGGGTTCATACAAAGGAGTGTTAGTTACAAGACTAGCGAGGTCATCCTAAAACTGTATCTTGCTCTTGTGAGACCACACCTGGATTACGCAGTCCAGTTCTGGTCACCGTATTACAGAATGGATATAGAATCCTTGGAAAGAATTCAGAGGAGAATGACAAGACTAATCCCGGGTATCAGGAACCTTGAGTATAGAGACAGGTTAAAGCATCTTAATTTGCACTCCCTTGAGAGACGTAGAGCGAGGGGCGACCTGATAGAGGTGTATAAATGGAAGGCAGGGCTAAACAAAGGGGACATTACAAAGGTACTCAAATTATCCAACCAGGAGCGAACTCGTAACAATGGTTTTAAATTGGACAAATTTAGATTTAGGCGTGAAATAGGTAAACACTGGTTTGGAAACAGAGTAGTGGATGAATGGAACAAGTTACCAAATATCATCATTAACTCGAATACGCTGAATTGCTTCAAACATAGGTTGGATGCTCATATGAGCAATAGGGGTTGGGTGTAAACGGGACTGCCCAGTATGGGCCAATAGGCCCGCTGCAGTTTCCTCCATTCTTATGTTCTTATGTTCTTATACATG
>CAUDMG010002360.1:0-136194 GCA_958450375.1 Homarus gammarus | reverse complement strand
TCACTCCACTTGTTGTATTCACTCTACCTGTTGAATTGCCTCTACCTGTTCTACTCACTCTACCTGTTGTATTCACTCTACTTGTTGTATTTACTCTACCCTTTAAACTCACTCTACCTATTGTATTCACTCTATCAGTTGTATTCTCTCCAGCTGTTGAATTCACTCTACCTGTTCTACTCACTGTACTAGTTGTATTCACACAATCCTGTTGCATTCACTCCACCTTTTGTACTCACTCTACCTGTTGCATTCACTCCACCTGTTGTATTCACTCTACCTGTTGAACTCACTCTACCTGTTATATTCACTCTACCTGCTGTATTCACTCTACCTGTTGAATTCACTCTACCTGTTCTACTCACTGTACTGGTTGTATTCACACAATCCTCTTGCATTCACTCTACCTGTTGTATTCACTCATCCTCTTCTACTCACTCTACCTGTTGTATTCACTCTACTGGTTGAACTCTCTCTACCTGTTGTATTCACTCCTCCTGTTCTACTCACTCTACCTCTTGTATTCACTCTACCTGTTGTATTCACTCTACTTGTTGTATTAACTATACCTGTTGTACTCACTCTACCTGTTGTATTCACTTCACCTGTTGTATTCACTCCACCTGTTGTACTCACTCTACCTGTTGTATTCTCTCCACCTGTTGTATTCACTCTACCTGTTGAACTCACTCCACCTGTTATATTCACTCCACCTCTTGTACTCACTCTACCTGTTGTATTCACTTTACCTGTTGTATTCACTCTACCTCTTGTATTGACTCTACGTGTTCTACTCACTCTACTTGTTGTATTCACTACCAGGTTGTATTCACCCCAGCTGTTGTATTCAGTCCACCTGTTGAACTCATTCTACCTGTTGTATTCACTCCACCTGTTGTACTCACTCTACCTGTTGTATTGACGCCACCTGTTGTATTCACTCCACCTGTTGTATTCACTCTACCTGTTGTATTCACTCTTCCTGTTCTACTCACTCTACCTGTTGTAATCACTCTACCTGTTATATTCACTCCACCTGTTGAATTCACTCTACCTGTTCTACTCACTGTACTGGTTGTATTCACACAATCCTGTTGCATTCACTCTACCCATTGTATTCACCACTCTTCCAGTTCTACTCACTCTTCCTGTTCTACTCACTCTACCTGTTGTATTCACCCTACCTGTTGTATTCACTCTACCTGTTTTATTTACTCTACGTATTGAATCCATTCTACTTGTTCTACTCACTCAACTGGTTGCATTCACTCCACCTGTTGTACTCACTCTACCTGTTGTATTCACTCCACCTGTTGTATTCACTCCACCTGTTGTATTCACTCTACCTGTTGTGTTCACTCTTCCTGTTCTACTCACTCTACTGGTTGTATTCACTCTGCTTGTTGTATTCACCCCACCTCTTGTATTCACTCCACCTGTTGTATTCACTTTACCTGTTGTATTCACTCTACCTGTTGTATTCACTCTACCTGTTGAACTCATTCTATCTGTTGTATTCACTCCACCTGTTGTTCTCACTCTACCTGTTGTATTTACTCCACCTGTTGTATTCGCTCTATCTGTTAAACTCACTCTACCTGTTGTATTCACTCTACCTGTTGTATTCACTCATCCTCTTCTACTCACTCTTCCTGTTGTATTCACTCTACTGGTTGAACTCTCTCTACCTGTTGTATTCACTCCTCCTGTTCTACTCACTCTACCTCTTGTATTCACTCTACCTGTTGTATTCACTCTACTTGTTGTATTAACTATACCTGTTGTACTCACTCTACCTGTTGTATTCACTTCACCTGTTGTATTCACTCCACCTGTTGTACTCACTCTACCTGTTGTATTCTCTCCACCTGTTGTATTCACTCTACCTGTTGAACTCACTCCATCTGTTGTATTCACTCCACCTCTTGTACTCACTCTACCTGTTGTATTCACTCTACCTGTTGTATTCACTCTACCTCTTGTATTGACTCTACGTGTTCTACTCACTCTACTTGTTGTATTCACTACCAGGTTGTATTCACCCCAGCTGTTGTATTCAGTCCACCTGTTGAACTCATTCTACCTGTTGTATTCACTCCACCTGTTGTGCTCACTCTACCTGTTGTATTCACGCCACCTGTTGTATTCACTCCATCTGTTGTACTCACTCTACCTGTTGAATTCACTCTACCTGTTCTACTCACTGTACTAGTTGTATTCACACAATCCTGTTGTATTCACTCCATCTGTTGTACTCACTCTACCTGTTGTGTTCACTATACCTGTTATATTCACTCAACATGTTGTAATCATTCAACCTGTTGTATTCACTCTACCTGTTGAATTGCCTCTTCCTGTTATTCTCACTCTACCTTTTGTTTTCACTCTACCTGTTGTATTCGATCTACCTGTTGTATTTACTCTGCCTGTTGTATTCACTCTACCTGTTGTATTCGCTCTACCTGTTGTATCTACTCTGCCTGTTGTATTCACTCTACCTGTTGAACTCACTCTGCCCGAGGTGTTCACTCTACCTGTTGTATTCACTCTACCTGCTGAATTCACTCAACCTGTTCAACTCACTCTACTAGTTGTATTCACTCTACCTGTTGTATTCATTCCATTTTTTATTCACTCTACTGGTTGTATTCACTCTACCTGTTGAATTGCCTCTACCTGTTATACTCACTCTACCTTTTGTTTTCTCTCTACCTGTTGTATTCACTCAACCTGTTGTATTCACTCTACCTGTTGAACTGTCTCTACCTTTTGTACTCACTCTACATGTTGTATTTACTCTACCTATTGTATTCACTCTACCTGTTGAACTGTCTCTACCTCTTGTACTCACTCTACCTGTTGTATTTATTCTACCTGTTGTATTTACTCTACCTGTTGCATTGGCTCTACCTGTTGTACTCACTCTACCTGTTCTACTCACTCTACCTGTTGTTCTCACTCTACCTGTTGTATTCGCTGTACCTGTTGAAGTGCCTCTACCTGTTGTAGTCACACTACCTGTTGTACTCACTCTACCTGTTGAACTGTCTCTATCTGTTTACTCACTCTACCTGTTGTACTCTCTCTACCTGTTGAACTGTCTCTATCTGTTGTACTCACTCTACCTGTTGTACGCACTCTAGCTGTTGTACTCACTCTACCTGTTCTAGTCCCTCTACCTGTTGAACTGTCTCTATCTGTTGTACTCACTCTACCTGTTGAACTTCCTGTACCTGTTGAATTTACTGTGCCCGTTGTATTCACTGTACCCGTTGTACTCATTTTCCCTGTTGTACTCATTTTACCTGTTGTACTCTAACCATCAGAGGGACTATTCTCGGTGCATTTCTTGGTAAGGCAGCTTCATGGAGTTTATTTGGGTAATACATCACAGTTGAATTTGTTTAAAAGGTTGTAATTACATCTGTGGGTTTTATATGAGTGTATGTTTCTTATAATTGCCTGTGTTGTGGTTTTGTGAATGTGTCTATGGGATTATGGAAGTGCATCTGTAGGGGTTTTTTTTATACGTATATCTTTGGGCTTTTATAAGTGCGACTGTGGGATGTTGCAGCTGTGTTCATATTTCTTTAAATTATGTGTCACCGGGTTTTTGTAAGTTCGTTCTGGGAGTTTCCATGTACATCTATTTTTGTTTCTAGATATCTATGAATTTTACAAATTACGTCTTAGATTTCTTGTGAAGTCGACTGATTTTTCTTTAAGTGCATTCATAACCTTGTGTGAATTCTTCTGTCTGTTTTTGTAAATTTCTGAGCGTTTGTAAGTATGTCTGTGGCCTTGGCTAAGTGTATCCGTGGGATTTTATAAACGAATTTAATGTGACTTGACTCGTTTACCTGTGTTTGTAAGTGTATCCGTGACCTTTGATAGGTGCTTCAATAAACCTGTGAAGTATATAAGGGCTTTCTGGGTACCAAATTAAGTTAGATATGGTTATGTTAGGTTAAGTCAGTCAATGTCAGGTCAGGTTTAGTTAAATAGTGATGGGTATTTAGGTCAAGTAAGTTTTTCAGGTCAGATTAGGTGGAAGGTAAGTTTTTATAAATTAATTTGGTTAAGTTTTGATAAATTATTTAGGCTCGCATTAATGCTATTCATGTAGAGATTGTGTTATTATTATCTACATCACTGTTTTATGTAGAGATTATTTCTAGTTCTCTAAAAAAGTAAAAAATAGTATTGAAATTATTACTATATCTCTATTATCCCCTATAGTGTTTTCACAGAGATTTTGTGGGTGTATTTGTGGATTTTTATCACTTTGTGTGCTAGTTTTCGTAGTTGTGATATCAGTTAACTGCGCCTGGAAAGGGTTTTTAAGTTCTCTGAGCTTCTGAGGAAGTTGAGGTGTGTGTGTGTGTGTGTGTGTGTGTGTGTGTGTGTGTGTGTGTGTGTGTGTATGTGTGTCTGTCTGTCTGTCTGTCTGTCTGTCTGTCTGTCTCTGTGTGTGTGTGTGTGTGTGTGTGGCAAAAGAGCTGGCTAGGTAAAACATCGAAATAGCAGCCATTAGTGAGCCCCGGCTCCCAGACTAGGGTCAACTCACAGAACGCAGGTCTGGCTATGCATTCTTCTGGAAGGGTAAGCCTGCTGTGGAGAGACCCCGCATTTATGGAGTTGGCTTTGCCATCCGCCAATGCATCCTACACAGGCTAACTGAAATGCCTATTGGGATCAACGAGCGCCTCATGGCACTCCGAATCCCACTGAATCACTCACGTCATGCCTTTTTCATCAGTGCATACGCCCCACTGGATGCAGAGGATGACATCAAGGAGGCCTTTATGCCGAACTCGACAGAGTGCTAACCTCTATCCCCAGAGAAGATAAGGTTGTGCTACTTGGTGACTTTAATACCAGAGTTGGCAGAGATGCTGACATTTGGCAGGGAACCATAAGGAGAAATGGAATACGCAGATGTAATCCCAACGATCTACTCAGCAAGTTTGCTGCACACAATCTCACTATCACCGACACCTTGTTTAGGCAGGCCGACAAGTTCAAAGGTTCGTGGCAACACCCACAATCCAAACACTGGCATCTCATTGACTACATCATAGTCAGAGAAAGAGATCGCCGAGACGTCCTCATCAACCTATGCTATGCGTGGCTCAGACCACGGCGACACTGATCATCTGCTCGTCAGAGCCAAGCTCTAACTTCACGTTGCCCCAAAACGGCTAAGTCAGCAAGCCTCTAGAAGAGGTTTTAACACTAAGCGTCTGGAGGATCCAGCGGTAACATGTGCTTTCAGAGAACAGCTCGAACATGGGCTGATAAACAACCCGTCAACGAACAACCCTAATCCCAATGCCGAATGGGATTTTCTCAACACTGCCCAAAAGAATACACCAGGACTAGTTTGATGAAAATCACCCAGCAATCAATGCATTCATCAATGATAAACGTGCTGCTTTAAAAGAATGGAAGAACAACACTCAGTCTCGGACCAAACTGATACCTTCTGCAAAAAGAAAGCTGTAGCCCAGCGAGAACTTCGCAATCTAAAGAATGGCTGGTTTAAAAATAAAGCTTGTGAAACACAAAAATTTGTAGATCGGCACAAGATGCGCGAAATTTTCAATTCCGCTCAGCTGACGATAACTCTGTAATTAAAGACGATGAAGGTTTCCTTCAGCGCTGGAAAGAGCACTACCATTCACTGCTCAACCGAAACATTGATGTGGATATCCTGACTGCCCAGCAGGTTCCTCAGCATCCAGAGCTGACCCATCTCAGCTATCCTCCATCCATGGATGAGGTAGCTACTGCCATCAAACAGATGAAAAATAACTAAGCCTCAAGGCCTGATGGAATCCCAGCCTAGGTGTATAAAGCAGGAGGACCTCTGCTTACCAGCCATCTCCACTCTCTTCTGGAGAATATATGGGAAAACGATGAAATTCCCCAAGCTCTTAAAGACGCCTCCATCATCAATATTTATAAGAACAAGGGGGACCGGTCAGACAGTGGCAACTACCGTGGGATCTCGCTGCTGTCTGTAGCTGGCATGGTTATCGCCTCAGTTCTCCTAAACAGACTTCTTCCTAAGGCGGAAAACTTCCACCCAGAATCTCATTGTGGCTTTAGACCATCACGCGACATCTCTGACATAATCTTGGCTGCCCGCCAGATGCAGGAAAAGTGCAGAGAACTGCTTCGTGACCTGTACATGGCTTTATCGTCCTTACTAAGACCTTCGACTCGGTCAACAGGGAAGCCCTCTGGTGTACCCTCGGACGTTTTGGCTGCCCACCAAAATTCATCGCCACTGTGTTGCAACTCCACGATGGCATGAACGGCAGTGTCCTGCACAATGGCACCCAATCTGAGTTCTTCCCCATCCAAACGGGGTTAAACAAGGGTGCGTAATGGCACCAACTCTCTTTTCCAATTTTTTGGGCTGCCTTCCTTACTCGTGCCAGTACCAATTTAGCTGGTAGGATGGACATCGAATAACGGATGAAGGGTCTTTTCAACAAACGACATTCTCCAGGCAAGAACAAAGGTGTCGGCAGCTTCCCTTACTTAAGTTCAATATGCCGACGACCTCACTCTTGTTGCTCACACTGAACGCAACCTACAGGAGATCCTGAACACCTACGCAGATGCGCATGCACACTTCGGCCTTGAGATGAATATACATAAGACTCAGATTCTCTTTCAACCTGCCTTTGGTTCAGACACACCTTCACCCTCCATCCATCTTAACGGTACTACCCTCTCTAATGTTACCCACTTTGGTATCTCGGCTCCCACCTGTCCACCACCACGGACATCGATGAAGAGATTCAACATCGGAACAGATGTGCACCTCAAGCCTTTGGCAGACTCCGAAACCGTGTCTTCAGCTGTAGGGAACTGAAATTATCTACAAAGTTACACGTATATCGAGCAGTGGTCCTCCCCACCCTGCTATATGGCAGCGAGACGTGGATCACCTTTCATCAACGTAGAATACGTTCCATCCTCCGAATTTCCTGGGAAGACAAGACAGTATTCTCATTGACACCAACTGTAGGAGCATCGAGGCTACCATTATCCCTGAACAACTACGCTGGACTGGCCATGTTTCCTGTATGAACGACAGTAGACTGCCAAAGCAGCTACTTTACAGTCACCTAACGAATAGTAAATGTAACGCCGGTTGGCAACTGAAAAGGTATAAGGATAGTCTTAAGATAAACCTGAAAAAGTGCCAAATCGACCCCCTCACCTGGGATTACTCCACATCGTAACGCATGGAGGAGCACCACACAAGAAGGTGTTAATACTTTCGAGTTAGCCCAACTGCAAACCGAGGCAGACAAGCGCCACCGCCCCTCTCGCACTCAATGTAGCCCTCCACATGTCCCGTATCGGCCTCATTAGTCACCTCAAATCTCACCAACGAAGGTGACATCCCTAATAACTCATATTATTGTATCATAGCTGGATGATCGTCATACTCGATTCCGAGTAACCGCAAAATAGTAGCAGTAGTAGTAGTAGTGTGTGTGTGTGTGGATATATTTTGTACAGAATTAATATGAAATTTGGTCGCATATTTCATTAGTATGTAAGTTACTCTGCCTCTCTCTCTTTAAACCGATTAAACATACCACTCAGGACTTTGCGCTTGAAAAAGTTGGCCGTAAAACTATGTGTTGGGAAATTTTACTGTTATTCCCACAACATTTACCTGTGGCGGTCGAGCAGATCATCTTTGGGTTTAATTAGTTTATGTTTTAAACCATTGTTGTCATGTTTTCTCATCTAGTAAAGATTTTTGATGATGTGTCTGTGAAGTTTTTGTATGTATCGAAGGCTTTGGGGGTAAATTATAGGCTTTTGTCTATTCGTATTTGTGTCATTCGGTTGTTATACGTGCATATTTAGGATTTTTATGTACAACGTCCATGGGCTTTTGTCAGGTCGAATTTGGATTTTGTTTTTCAGTACGTCTATGGTTATTTGTAAACTTGTCAGCAAGGTCTTTGTTAGTGTGTCTGTGGCACCATTAGAGTGACTACCGGGCTCTTAAATAACCGGTCTTTGGGTTTGGGGTGATGTTTATAAGTGCATGTATGTACCTGTGTAAGTACTGTACGTCTGTTATGCCTTCACGTATGTGTTAACCTTTACAAGTCTACGGGTTGAATAAAGGACCTAAATGTTTACAACCAGCTACAGTAAATTACTTGTAAAAATATTATCGTACATTATAGTAAATTATCGTAATATATATTGATCATTAAACAATAATTGCTCAAATAATGTGGTAATAATCAACAACTTCTGCATAAATGAACAGAAAGAAAAACTGATCATGTGAATCCAGAGTCGCTGATTTTTTCTGTTTTATTGCACAAGGAACTGACACTCGTCTACACTTTGCTTACCTTGATCAAATATCGGGCTTTCGTTATCAGAACTTTCACATATCAGGTTGTCATATATCGGAGCTGTCAGATATCAGAACTATCATATATCACGTTATATATCAGGCATTTATATATTCGGGCTGTCTTATGTCGAAGCTGTCAAATGCCGAAACTGTCAAATGTCAAAGCTGCCAAATATCGGAGCTGCCAAATATCGGAACTTGTTTATATCGGGCTGTCATATATCGGAGTTAGCATATATCGAAGCTGTAATATATCGAAGCTGTCATATATCGAAGATGTCATATATCGGGTAAAAAGTGTAAGAGGCCGGATACTTTACCCTTTTAAGTCTTAATTAGACTTTTATCTCGTTTCTTGATTCCTCATGTTTTAGTAACCATCTACTAATATTTTATTTTTTATACTTGTACTGTGATAGTGTAGGTCACTGTAGGTCACTGTAGAAAATCTTCCTCGTCATCACACAACACTCTACTTATCCCCCCTCCCCCTCCTCATATCTTCTTAATATTGCCTATTTTTCACTTTTAAGTCCTAATATTTCGTAGAACATTAAAGGCTTATATCTTCTACATGTTAGAATTAAAACAGAGTCAACGCGTGCATTTAAAATTAATGTTGTTAGCATTACATATTTCCTCCAACTCAAACTTAAATATTTTCTATTTTCCGCATTTTGATAACCCTCCTCAGTACCCACATACTCTTTGCTCAGTCTTAACAGTGTAAATACCGCGATTTAAACTCTTCCGGGAGAGGTAATTACGTGATGGAAGGAAGGAAGGAGAGAAGAAGAAGGAGGAAGAAGGAGGAAGAAGGAGGAGAGAACCAGTGCGGGCTTAAGAACAGCTGAGTGTTTGGGTGGCGTCAATTACCTGATTGGATCCTCTGTGTTGAAGTAGTGGATTCTCCTCTCAGTTGGCGGTATAAAACAGCTGAAGATCGTTCTCCCCGAGTCGGATCTCTCTGGCGTAAAACAGCTGAGGATCACTTTTCCCGGATCATTTCTCAAGTCGAGTTGACGCTTGAATGTCGTACTTGTCTTCTCGAGTCCATAAGAACAGCATTGACTCAAAATTTATGTTACGAAATAAAAAAAAATATGTCTTAGCTTTCCATGTGTACATGATGATGACACAGTAATGATAATGAATAGTGAATGTTAAGTTCTCTTACTAGTAGACATGTACCTATCGATCTATCTAACTATCTATCTACAAGATAGCATTCTGTTATTAATGAATGTCGTATGTAGACAATATGGTGTGATAATTATACTCTTTAGTCATAAGTCCCGGGTATTATTTTGCATTGTCGCTAATAGACACGTACCTCTATGTACAGTGCAAGATGATGAGAAATTAATGGTGTACACTGAGCCAGAACACTGTATTGTACTGTACTTGTTAACTCTCAACTGGAGAAGTTAGTCTCTCCCTCCACCATCCGTTTGGTCTGAACCCCAATGACCTTAGAGGTTTATTTTCGTCCCCTGATTTAAATAATGTATATAAAAAAAATTCTAGACTCTGACTTCTGGCTTTTAACAGTTATTCTGCTGTTTTCTCCCACTTAAGTTATTAACCACAGGAAACAATTATCCCTGGATCCTCGTGAGCACTGGATGTGCTTTTCAAATGTGAAACTATTTGGTTCCCAATCTGGATGGCAGAGTTATTATGAAACTTTTAGTGCCTAGTCTTCATTTTTACCTTTATTGTCACCTGAAGGAAGAAATGAGTAGAGGATCCAATTTTGATGCAGAATCCAATATTTCTACAGTACTGTCCATGGGTTATTATTGGGCGTTCCCGTGATTCCTCCTAAACGAAGATAAATCGTCCTACGAAACTGTATACAGTACAGTACTTCCTCCATTCCCACGATCTGTACAGCTATACCTCTCTAAGCTGACATTCGTTACGTTCCCTTAAAGAACAATTTACAGATTTGGCAATTTCTAGCATCTGCCTTTTATCTTTTAATATTTTTTTCTCACTTACCTGTACTTTGTCTTTAAAGAATGTAGATAACTCATAAAACCATATATCTTGTGACATCCCACTACCCGAGATGTCACGGGTTCTATTCCCGGGCCGGTGGAAGTTGTTTGGACTTACTTCCTCGCCCCCATTAGTCCCTGTTCACCTAGCAGTAAAGTAGGTACCCGTTGTAAGTCGAAAGTTGCGAATTCGTATTCAGGGAAAGTTGTTGGAGCTTCCAATAACTGGATGACATAAACCACTGACTCTTCAGGCTTCTACGCCCTTGACTCTTCAGGCTTCTACGCCCTTGACTCTTCAGGCTTCTACGCCCTTGACTCTTCAGGCTTCTACGCCCTTGACTCTTCAGGCTTCTACGCCCTTAAATCGTGAGACATAAAGGCAAGCGTGAACTTTGCATGCTTCCCTGTTGGGCGCTGTAAACGCTTCTGCGCTTCACCTTACACAAGGATGTAGGGGGTGCCCAATAAAAAATAAATATAATTAATTGTCTGCTTATGTTGCTACTTCGGGCGTTGGTCTTTAACTTTTTTTGTGTGTTTGATGCCTTTTAGAGGAGGATGGATAAACATAGGAATTCAGATCTGTTATTCAGAGGTAAGATAAATAGTGGTCACCGAAAATTACACAACACCTTAGCTCCACCAGCCAAGATCATCCGTAGTGTACGATAACTTCTCTCTGATTTTTATGGTAATTTTAATTTTTATAAACATGTGTTTGTATTTCTACCTATAATGGTGTTTCTGAAGAAAAGAATTATATTAAGATTTTCAATGTAATTCATCTTGGTTGTAACGGTGAGTATGTGCAAAAGTCTAGAAAGAATGGTTGTGGTCTTCTGAGTAAACTAATAAAATAAATGTTGATTACTGATAAACTCAATTCATATAAACGAATGTCATTGTTTATATATTACAGTCAGTGAGATCTTCGTGAGAGAGACGTGCGTTAGATAGAGAGTAGAGGAGGAAGAGCAGCTGGAAGTGGGAGACCAGGAGATCAATCAGAAAACTTCTTGTACTGAGTATGGGGTCACAGGATCAACTCAAGAGTATCAAATTTACGAAGTTTCCCAGGTGGAGCAATAAGCACCAAGAAAGTGAACGAGATATTAAATTTATAATTATTTAAAACAGAAAAACACTCACATGCCGGTATACAAACGCTGACACTGACCAATAGGGTGTCGGAACTCCGGCTCTGTATTGATTTTGCAACAACGAAGCCACAAATGATATTCATAAACGAACTTCGACCTAATTACGAAAGATTCACCACAGCAGCAGCTGCATCAGACTCGACTAGAGAAAATGAAGATGGCATTTCAGGAATCTCCATGAATTAGAATGAGGGTAAGACATAAAAAAAAAAACTCCTAGCTGGCTACATACAGTATACCGAACCCTACACAGTAGTAAAGACAACACCAACCTGAGAAATCTGATCAAAGAAGCGTGCCAAGCGACAAACTCCCGCGTACTCATTGTTGGGGACTTTAACTATCCAGTTATCGATTGAGAAACATGGACAACAAGAGGAGACAACAGAGAGAACGTAGAGTATTTTTTTTTTTTTTTTTACAGGGATTATTAGCCCACCCGGACACAGGTCACTGACCCACATCAGAGCCTGGGGGCGAACATATAATAATAATAATAATAATAATAATAATAATAATAATAATAATAATAATAATAATAATAATAATAAAGAACCATAAAGAAATACAATAATTAAAAAAAGATCAATAATGAGAAACAATATATGTATGTTGTGTTGTCAATTGTAAGAGAAACAATTGAGACCCTGCAATTGTTTGTAAATGAGGCAGAAAGTCAGCTCAGCAACCTGGGACTTGGTCATAATTTTCGTGTTCACTCAAAAGATAAGACACAAACAGCCTTCATAGACCTTAAATCAGCCTTTGATGTAGCTAATAGAGACATTATACTTGAGCAACTAGCTAATTTTGGCATACAAGGTAACCTCCTGACATGGATAAAGGGTTATCTGTCCAACAGGTATGCCAGTGTTCTGTTTAGGGGAGTTAAAAGTACCAGAATGAGATCATTTGAGCTGGGCACGCCTCAGGGAGGAGTGTTAAGTCCTATGCTCTTTAATATACTGATGCACAAGCTTATTGCTGACATTCCAGTTCAACCAAACGAAGCCGTAATATGCTATGCTGATGATATCTGCATTATGACACAAACCAAACTCAGGCTCCAAGCCTTGCTGGATGTATTTGCTCGGAGAACTGTTGAATGCGGTCTCATAATATCTGTTGACAAGACGAGGGTCCTCAATCCTCGTCCTGCTCACCCTCTGCCTCTTGACTATAACATTAACAGCATGCCCTTGGAACTATGTAGCTCCTATAAATATCTTGGAATTTGTGTGAATGATGCAAACTTTGTCAGCAACCTTCGTGACAAACTAATGCAGCGCATCAAACCCCTCAGAACCCTTATTGGCAAGGGCTATGGAATTAACATCACCTATGCTCGTACTTTTTATCTTCACTTCATTCGTTCTGTAGTTGACTATCATGCTCTCCATCTTGTGACTATTCCGCCTAAACAACTCAACAGCCTTGAGGTAGTGCAAAATGAAGCCATGCGCATCATCCTAGGTTGCCCAAAATCAACCAGAATTGTAAATATGAGGAAAGAGCTCGGACTGCCCTCCCTATCTGAGAGGATAGCCCTACTTAATACCATGTTTTGTGTCAAAGTTTTGAAGAACAATAGTTCTCAAACTACAACTCAAACTGCATTGATGTTCTATCTAAGTAATCCCGACCATCTCGCCAACCTTTCAAAAAAGACTCTCTTTGGGGCGTGGCTTCATAAAAGTGTTGCAGATCTCCTGAAACTGAATGTCCCAATCACCCCAGACGAACCTATTAATGCCATTCCTCCTTGGCTGGACATATCAGTTCCTATTAATTACACTCCTGTTGGTAGTAAGCAAATGTTAAACACCGATGTGGTGAGATGTGTCACACTAGAAACTATTAACAGACACATAGAGAGTATTAAATCAAGTGAATGTTATGCTTTTACTGATGGTTCTGTGCAGACAAACACAGGTAGAACAGGCTGTGCAATTGTAATATATAAAGAAAAAGAGATGATAGTGTCAAACAAGCAAAGGCTAAACAACTGGGCCAGCACAACACAAACTGAACTAACTGGAATCTACTTAGCCACAGACTACCTCAAAGAAAATGGAGGTGGGGTGATATTCTGTGACTCTCAAAGTGCTTTGAAATCAATGAACAGCCCGTCAGGTTCTATGTCTAAAGTTGCATGTGATATTAAAAGGAATGTGATAACTGCCAATGAGAACAACTTTCGTATCGAATTTGTGTGGATTCCGTCCCATGTTGAAATCAGGTATCATGACCGTGCTGATAGACTGGCCAATGAGGCGTGTAAGAAAGAAAATGTTGACCGTGACCTTGGTCTGTCCAATGCCGTAATTAAAAACATTCAAGTCAGAATCATGAACTCTGATCTAGAAGAAGTGAGAAATGCAGAGAGACCTGACAGTTGTAGCATTAGTAAATATGACAAATTTTGTAACAAGAGGTACCGGTATGGCCAGCATAAGGACAGAACCAGACAATGTGATGTAGTCGTGGCCAGAATTAGGCTAGGATACAGACACATCTGGCAAGTTAGTAACGCTGTACCCATACCGGAACACTCAGCATGTAAACTTTGTGATAAACCTTTAAAGCATACACTTGAACACTATATTATTGAATGTGACACTGTCAAAGACTTCAGGCCACCTGACTTACTGTATCTTGAACTATGTAATTACTTCATTGAATCAGGTGTGCTTGAGGACATTCTTGCTGTTTATCCCAAATTTGCTAGCCCACACTGATTAGTCTTCAACTAGAATATGACTCCAATGTATGTGATCCACTGACCCATATATGCTGCTGGTGAATGTGATGTATTTCCTTCTTTGTGTACGAACCTCTGTCCTGCGTGGCAGTGAACAGTGGCATTACCCACATGAATCTGACCTATATATAGTGTCAATGAATATGATGCATTCTTTGTGTACGAACCTCTGTCCTGTATGGCAGTGAAAAGTGACATTACCCACATGAATCTGACCGACGTATATGTATGTATGTGTGCGTGTGTGCATGTATATGTACGTGTACATGTATATGTGTATGTATATACGCTTATGTATGTATATGTGTGTGTGTGTGTGTTTACATATATGTATATGTACTGTCAATGAATATGATGCAAATCTTTGTGTACGAACCTCTGTCCTGCATGGCAGTGAACAGTGACATTATCCATATGAATCTGACCTCTATACATTTATAGTTGTTAATGAATATGATGTATTTCTTTGTGTATGAACCTCTGTCCTGCGTGACAGTGAGAAGTGATACCACCCTCAGTGTCAAGACCTGACTGAATTACTCAGAATAGGCAAACTGTACTACAAGCTCTGCCAATAAATTTGTTAAACCTTAAAGTGATGCCATATAGCAGCAGGGTCTACCATTAGACAACACATTATGCTTCCAATATCTTCCCAGGTGGTAGTACCTCCTTATTTGGTAGTTACCTAATACCTACTACTGAAGGATGGCTACTTGTACCAAGGCGTGATGAATGACACCAGACGCAGGGAATCAGATTAGCCACACACGCTGGACCTAATCCTAACAAATGAAGATGAGTTTATTTCGAACCTACAGTACAAAACTCCTTTAGGCAGGAATGATCACTGCATGCTGGTTTTTACTTCAACTGTCTTACAACCAATGAAATTTTGATACACCGGAGGTATTATGTGATGGAGAAAACTATCTGGAAGTAAAGGGGAGATAGCCTTCAATTGGATAGAGAAGTTGAAACCTCACTGGGCTGATCCCCATAAACAGTGGGAAGTCTTCACGGAGATACTTAAAGCATCCCGAGACAAACGTATACCATACAAAATTATGAGAGGGTCACAGAAGAAGCGCTCAAACAAAGAGCTTAATATCGATACGTAGACGAAGAACCCAACGAAGGGTAGAGAATACATAATACAAACAAACACAAAGGAACAAAGTTACAGGGATGGCCAGGAAGTTACAAAAAAATTAAGAGGAATATATGAGGAACGCGCATGCGTGCGTAGTGTCAACAAAGGCTGTAAGAGACTGCTCCTTAAAAGTCGTATTTCTGACGAATTCAGCTAGTCTACCAATCCCAGCCTGTGCAGACAACTATAATAAAACCTAGTTATCAACACAGTGGCATCTATTTTTTTTTACTTTTGGACTTTGTCATTTTTGGGGGATAAAACATCTGGTCCTACCACCCAATCCCTCTGAGCAAAGTTTTTCAAGTTTGCCCATGCGCAATGTGATAGTGTGACGTAGCAGTGACGTCATTACCACTCCACCTGACTGCAGTGTTGCCAACGTACCCTATGCCCGCCGTTAAACGCTCCCGTTCGTTGGAAACGGCGGCAGTAGGTGACAGTGATGCTGACTACTTTCTTCTTGAAGACACGTCAAAGAAGAAGCAGAAACCTCAGAAGTCAGGGTCTCCAGCAGGGGCCACGGCTCCCCCTTGCACCCCTTCTGGGGCTGTAGAGGGTGGACTCCTCCTGTCATCGGGGTCCCCAAGTGAGCTTACATGTGGCTCAATGACCAACCCTCCGCCGACGATGGACATAGGGGATTCCCTTTGTCTCCCTACCCCGTCGTCGCGCCTTCGTCGTCTCGCCTCCTCGGGACTTGGTTCTTCCGTCACTGCTCTCCACTTCAGGACTCAAGACTTCGCCTCAGCCGAGGTCCCACAGCCGTGATAGTCACCACACAAATGGACAAGACGGTACGCCTGCTCACTCAGGTGGGCTTTCCTGCTCCCCAGGGGGAGGTGATGCTGAAGTTGACCACCATCACCCCAGAAACTCGTCTTACCAAGGTAATGGTTCGCCATGTACCCTGGGAGATCCCTATCGACGATCTTCGCCCTCTTCTCCCACAACTACTGGACATGGAACGCCGCATCAACCCGGTGTCCAAACGTCCATACAACGAACTCACCGGCTGGTGGGTGGGCCCCCTCCCTCCGAAGGTGAATGTAGGACCAATTCACAACTGTCCTCTCGACCGATTTATCGGAACCCCGAAAATCTGTGGTCGTTGCCAGTCGTGGAAACACCGCACCTGGGAGTGCACGAGGATGGTCGCCTGCGGTTTCTGTGCAGGTCCTCACGAAACAGTGGAATGCAAATCGAAAATTCAGAACAAAATCCCAGTTATTCCACGGTGTGTCAATTGCCATGGCAGTCACCACGCCTGGAATGCCAATTGCCCACAGCGTCCTGGCACTCGCCCGGGGAAAACTTACCTTGTACCACCGCCCTCGTCTCTGACGAAGCCCCAGTCAACCAAACCTCACTCCTATCCACCACCGCCTCTTCCATCCACCAAGGATTTCCCATTGATCTCCTCTCCTCTACCATCCCCCCTACCACCCATCCTTTCTCCCCTCCCTCCCTCTCCCTACCGTTCTTGGAACAAGGTCGTTGCCGGCCCTGCCACACAGTCACCACCATCTCCTGCCCACCCGGACCCCCGCTGTCTCTCACCAGCACCACCACCTCTTACTCAACTGAACCCTCACCGTCCCTCTCCGTCGCTACCACCACCACATGCCCAGTCGGGCCCTCGGCAATCCTCGCCGCCACCTCCAGCTCCTGCACAGGTACACCAAATTGATTCTATGGAAACAATCACTCTCCGTCTGGATCGCCACTCCAAGCAAGTCAACCTTCTCTTTGCCCAACTCGACTTGTTTGTGAAAACAATTGCGACATTGCAGAGGCAATAACAACTCATTCTGGACACCCTGACCCAACAGGGGCGCACTTTGCAAGCCCTGATGACCCGCCTCTTTCCATCTCCCGAGATGGAGGATCCATCCCTCGCTCTCCCACTCCTCCCTCTCCATTTTTCTCAACAGAATTTGGTACCTCCTCTGGAGCCCTGTCTAGCCCCTCCGACTCATCTCACACCGGAGGCCGTTCCCTCCTCTTCTTACAATGGAACATCCAGGGACTTAGACCTCGCCCAGTTTGTGCTCTCCCATCAAGTAGCTGTTGCTCTACTTCAGGAAACCATCACAGACGATGTTACTCCACTCCGCCTCTCTGGCTATACTGTTTACACCCTGCCTCGGTACCGTGGGCAGGCTCGTGGCCTCCTCACCCTTGTGCGTAACACCATTCCATCTGTTCGTCTCCCTTCACCTGACTCACACGGACCCCCGTCTGAATTACTTTCTGTCTCCCTTACTCTTGGTGACCGGACCCTTTGTGTTGTCAATGTTCATTTCAAGAGTAATTCTCTGGCCCCCAGGTTCTTCACGACCTCCATGATGGGGTTCCCACTATTGTTCTTGGCGACTTTAATGCCCGCCATCCCACTCTAACTCCGGATCATCCCACGCCATGTACCCTTAACAGATCACATCTCTCACAGTTTCTTAATGGGGATGATGATGTTCGCTTTCTTTGTCCTGACGATCCTACTCGCCTCCCCCATAGTTTCCTTGATGTTGGCTTACTATTGAACGGTCATACCTCCTTTCATCCTACCGTCTGCACCGAGCCTGCTCTGTATAGTGACCATCGTGCCGTTACTACCCATCTCAGGCTCTCCTTCTCTGCCCCGACATCAGCTCCTTATCGATCCCCTCGCCGTCGTCTCACACAAGATGCTGTTCCTTCCTTTACCCAATACCTTTCTACCTGGGCGGATTCCTATGTTGTCCCCCAGTCCCTTGACTCATACAGCGCTGATTTTGTTGATGCCGTGTATGACTCTGTCAATCACGCTAACCCTCTGTGCCCTCCCCGTCACCCCAGAAGTGCCACTAACTGCTGGTATCGTATCCCTGCCATGAGACATCTCCGGCAGGTAACCCGTGATCTCCACTCTGCCATACGGAGGTCTCGGTCTCCAGAGGACTGGGAGGACTTCAAAAATTGGTGCTCCTTTGCAACTCAGGAGCGCCGTCGGATACGAGAGGCGGACTGGCTATCCTGTACGGGGTCTCTATCGTTCCAGTCGTCACCCTCTTATGTATGGAATCGGATTAATGCTATACGGGGTACTCGACGGAGGCCTCCTCCCCACCCTGACTCCGCCTCCCTTGTCTGCTCTTTAATGGAGAGCTGGGCACGAGCTTCCTCCCCTGAGGCACTTCCAGATCCAATGCAGGAGGCAGTGCAGGCTCGCATCGATGCGTCTGAGCCTGTTATTCGTGCTGCTCTTACCTCCCCTGCCCCCCACTGATCATCCCATCACACAGTTCGAGCTTGACAGTGCTCGTCGCTCAAAAAAGACACCTCTCTTAGGGATGATCAGATAACCTACTCCGTCCTCAACGCCTGTACTAATATTCCTAACGGCCCCTTGCTTGCTCTCTACAATATGTCTTATGAACATGGGGTTCTCCCGTCCAACTGGAAAAATGCCACTATTATCCCCATCCCTAAGCCGGGAGATCCTGGGAAATATCGACCCATTAGTCTTACCTCCTGTGTTTGCAAGATGATGGAGAGGATACTCCATCGTCGCCTTCTTCACACCACAGGCGGCTTCCACAACTCCCTCAATGGTTTCATTCAACATCGCAGCACAGCACACTCCATTGCTTCCTTTCATTGCAATCAGACTGCCCGCATCTCCGTCTTCCTTGATATCAAGGGAGCCTTTGATACGGCTCAGCCTGCCCTCATTTTAGCTGAACTTGCGCGGTTAGGGGTTAAAGGGAGACTTCTACAATGGATCGCCTCTTACCTCACTGGACGTCAGGCCCGGGTTCGCGTTGAAGGCTCTATGTCTCCTGTTCAAGAAATGAACCTCGGCACCCCTCAAGGTGGAGTCCTGAGTCCCACCTTGTTTAACACTCTGATGCACTCCATTGCATCTCTCCCGTGGCCGACAGAAGTTGTCCACTCAGGATATGCCGACGATGTCCTCCTCCAAGCCCCTGACTACCTCAGCATGCAGGAAGCCCTTGATCTGGTCTCCAGAGTGTGATTCACTTGGTTTCCTTCTTTCAACTGCGAAAACAAAAGCCATGTGGCACGGTCGTGTTGTACCTCCACCCCTTCTCTTATCAGGAACGCCCTTGGACTGGGTGAAAGTGACAAAATACCAGGGTGTGTATGTAACTCGCACACGTTGTCAGATCCCTGAAGTCCGCTATCTTCGAGACATATACTTTCGGCGTCTCGCTCCTCTCTCTACCATGTGCAGGGGTTCCCTTGGTGCCACCATCCCTGTACTTCTCACCATGTACAAGTCCTTTGTCCGTTCCTGTGTCGACTCCGCCGCCCCTGCCCTCGTCAACATTAGTCGGACTGCTGTCAACCGTCTCGAAGTTATCCAGAGGAAAGCTGCTCGCATCATCCTTGGGGCTCCTCAGTGGACACGCTCTACTTCTCTATATACCGAATTTGGTCTTTCCCCCTTACAGGATCGTGTCCAGGAGTTTTACCTAAAAACTACCGTTTCCATTCTACGGGATCCTCGGGGCAACTATGTCCAAACCAACTTGACTCCTGCTGTCCGAGTCCGACTTCCATCTAGAAGACAGTGGCGAGGGTCACTCATCCGAGCCCTTCAGGAACACGACCTCCTGCCTGATATTGTTGTCACCCCTGCTGTTGGTTCGTCTCCTTCTCCCTGGCTGGATTTTCAACCTGAAATGATTGCCCTCGGTGGACCGCTCCAGAAATCCCAGATGAACCCTATTATTCTCTGCAAATACCACCTCTCCAGGATCGCCCACTGGTCCCCAGGCAGGGTCGTCCTCTACACTGATGGTTCTGTTGACCCCGCTACATGTAGGGCCGGGGCTGGTGTCTACATCTCCCTTCCACATGCCTCTGTGCCTATCAAACTGTCTCTCAGAGTTTCTGACGGGGCATCCTCCACTCAGGCTGAACTAATAGCCCTCCTTGCTGCCCTTCTCGCTGAGGAAGAAGCAGATGGTTTCTGCCCCTTGCTTGTCTGCTGCGATTCCAGGTCTGCTCTCGACGGGATCGCATTTGGATCAGGGGAAAATAAGGACCTCATCCTTCGAATACGAGGGTTAACATCCACACTTCAGGATGCAGGCCGTCCTGTGACATTCCTATGGATACCAGTCATGTCGGTATCTTGGGGAATGAGGCAGCAGATGGCCTTGCCAAGACTGGCTGCAACAAGGCCACACCTGACTACGTTGTTCCTCGAACACTCTTACAGATTAGGACCCAAATTCGCCGCAAACAGAGAGAAGCTCGGGAAGCAGCCATCCCCCTGGACTCCCCGCCCACCTGGTACGATGTCCTCCGTAAACTTCCTGACCTCTCGTACGTCTATGGGAAAGGGTCGCGGAAAGGGGACGTGATTGCTGCCCGTATCATCATTGGGTATGACTTTGCTTGGGAGATTGGTATCCTCGCATCCCCTGAGTAACGCTCTTGTGCATTATGCAGAAAGACCCGACAGCAGCACCCTTTTCCACTACCTCCTAAGATGTCCCCACGCACAATGCTTCCGTGACGCCTGCTGGACCACCACTCCACGACCCCCTGACGGAGACACGATGATCCTCCCCATACTGGCCAGATATTTTGTAAATAATATTGATTATGTGTTAAAGGAATATCCTTCCTTCCTTAGGCTTCAGTAAGCCCCTTTATAATATTTATACTGTATATACTTGTCACACTTGCCAGATGCTTCTGGTGTCATTGTACAGGGGTACCTAGTGACAGCACTAGGATCCTGCTTCCTCTATCAAGGAATAAACAATTGAAATTGAAATTGAATTGATAAAATGTCGTGACTGAAAAATGAGTCTATTACAGTGTCTGCTCTCTAACTTACGTCAAATTATATTCTGTAATGCTCACATTGTAAAGACAATTAATTCTTTCAGGAAACTCTCAAGAGTAAACGTGGAACATACTGTATATTTTTTAAATTTGATGTGTGAGTCTCGTGGCAGCCCTTGTTGTAGTTGCGTTGCCAATTCATTGATATAATTTCTTCATTATTTAAGCAAATATACGAATATTTGGTGACTTGTCATGATCTTAAATAACGGTGAATAGTTTATTATTGTTAAAGTTATACTTTTGGATAGCTTAATATTTATCCTGACAGTGATACAGCCGAAAATAAATCCACCAATCACAATCCCTATTACATATAGCCTTCCTTTCTTCAAATATTGCCAGGTAAAATTGCGAGCACGAGACCCAGGGTGGGGTCGGTGCATCTTTGGCTGACAGTACATTTAAATTCCCTAGGTAGTGGATCTCAGTGTTGGGGGTGTGTGGATAGCAACGACTCATGGCAAGAAGTGAGATATTCGAAGAGTTATAAATAGTTGATAGAGTTGGGAGAACAGTATAGGAAACAAAGGAAAATAGTCATAGTTGGTAGATATATTTTGAGCCAGATGACATTATAAAGAGAAGATTCAAGATCCGTGTGTCGAGCTATAGGTATAAAGGTTGTAGTTGGAGACTTGAAAAGGTTTGGGTGAAGCAGCTTTGGTCAGTTGAAGGTCTGATAATAGTAAGAAGTCGAAGGAAGAGGTTAATAGTTGGTGCTCCACAAAAGGAAAATTGGATCACAGGCCGCGAATGTTGGAAAAATGAAGTGTGTAAAAAGTCGATCCTTCAGCAACCTTCTTGGCGTCAGTTGAGGCCCCAGTAGTTTGATGATAATCAGGTCGGCCCTGAGGCCCACAACCTTCCTGAACAAGTGGGATACATCCGAGAAGGCCCCGCTTCAACATTATTGTCAACCAAAATCATAGGAGAATAAAATAGAAAGAATAAAACAGATCAAGAGTGAGTACGATTATATTTCTTGTGTTGTCAATAGTAAGAGACAATTGAGACCCTGCAATTGTGTGTACCTACTGTGCTTAAGAATTTTCTCAGCGTCCCCTGCATATTGTAATTATAGGTCACTGCTACATGTACCCATTGTGTTTTTTTGTGTTTTTAGTGATGGAAGCTGTATCTATACTAACCATCAGAACCTTTACATGTCTTATAACCTACATCCTCTTACCTGTCCTAATCCCCCCCAGCCACCTCCCCATAAAGTTTCCTTATCGTGAAGGTCAGGTCAGTCTGTACGGACCCTCTTCCTCCACCCCACTTCACTTTCATTTTCACTGTGTCCATTACTAAAGACTTAGTTACGACCAGCATTATTCTGGGACATTACAAGTACAGCGAGAAAGAGTAAAATATTATATATAAAGTGATGACGGACTTGTCGGATTATTGGCTTGAAGTTATAAACAGTGAAGTAACATATACAGTAGTGCCGAGAGTGCTGAGCTGATAATGATTAGGAAGAAGTTAAATGTAGTGAAAGCTTGTACTGTACATTCAATAAGTATTTAAATAATAAAAGATTGCAGGTACAGTAACTCCTCACCCCACCCCACTCAGCGCGTCTGCCCACCTGCCTCCCCCGGCCCACACCGCCCCGTCCCACCGGTCCCGTCCCACCGGTCCCGTCCCGAACCGTCCCACCCCACTCTACTCTGCCCCGCCCCTTGTGACTTCACTAATTCACAGTCTGTTTTGTCCCGTAAGCTATGCTTTGAAATTGGTGGTTCGTGTAACTTGATATCATGATATTTCAGACCTTCACTCATTGTATTTTTATGTGAGAATGATTTATAATGTATTTGCACTCTTGACACGTATTGACAAATAATATTCAGCAGTAGTGAGCAGAGCTACAGGGATCACTCCCCGAACCAGCCTAATGAAATTGTCGCAACGGAACCCCTTGTTGCCAAACATTGACGTAATGTATAGAGTATTTTTTATTTTTTTTAGGGATGCGCACTTCCAACTAATCCTTCATCCCTGTAGGATTATCTTTCTCCGTTAAATGTCACACACAGTACTACCCCCTTGGCCAGCCAGTCATTAGAGATAACCAGCTCACTTGGGTATGTGACCTGATGTCACATGTCCAAGATGTATGTAGCGATCGGGCAGGATGACGGCGCCTTATGTCAGAAAATACAAACCCTTGGACAACAGCAGCAATCAAGAGGTGACGATGGACCAAGCATCAACTCCAACCACAAGGAACTGGAACAACACATGTAAGCAGAGGAGAAGCAGCGTGATGAATGCAGTACTTCACCTACACCCACCACACATCACTTCATTTCTCTCAAGTCCTCCCTTAGTTTAAGATTAAGGATATTTTTTTATTTTTTTTAAGTTAGTTAGTTAAGACGCGTGGAACAAGGCCGTGACGAGGCGGACACTGCAACAACGCACATTAAACCCTGGCCGGCCAAACCAGGGAGTGGATTTCCACTACAAAAGAGTGGGACAGGGCAAACCAGTGCCTGTGCAGCTCTAGTACTGAGGTCGAATACCAGGATGCTGATCCTGCCCCACACGCCATCCAGAGTGATGGCACCCACCTCAGTGTGACCGGCTACCCCCGACCAGATTGACGGAATTACTGATGAAGAATATACGATGATAAAGAAATAGATGATGTGTCGGAGAGCTTAATATGAACTCAGAAACAGAGGAAACTTAGGTGGTGCTGCAAAAAACACCTCTGGAATATGATAGTAACTGATGCAAGAGGAAAGTTGCATTATAAACTAAGAGTAAGTGAGAAGAAGCAGGTGTGGTGATTGTAGGTTATGCATCTAAGCTACTGTGCCGAGTAGCATTTATATATATAATTACGTGGCAACACTGCACGTGTTATGTGGCAACATTGCCCCGAGGCTGCCATATGGCAAGGCAGTCTCGGTCTGACTGTGTGAGCCGTGCATGGCACATGCTAGTCACCACTTGTATTTCTCTCATCCATAATAAACGGACTTCAGTGTTACACGGTGTTTCCCTACCCATCACTGCATTCTTCAGGGAACACTTGTAACCATCATGGCGCAGTGGCTAGGATCTGTGGACTTACAAAGTGTGTGAACTATGCCGAGACAGTTACGTCTGCCGGTGATGCGCGTCGACTCATAGTGTGTTGTGTTGTGTTGCGCTGTGTTTCGCCGCGATGTGCAGTGTTGGGCCGTCACAGTGCGTTTTAGTGACAGCGGCAGTGTTAGTGTCAGTATATTAGTGTGTGTCTAGAGCTGAGAGTTGAGCATTGGCCTGTTTTTCTAGTGGTACCCACGGAGCACTGACGGTCTCACCCCCACCCCCGCCGCGTCTCTAGCCACCGGCATTAAGGCCACCACGAAGTGCTCTCTCAGACACACACACACACACGCACGCACGCACTCACTCACAGACAGAACAGTGGACTCTATGCTTTATTCTGCGCTGTTTATGTCATATATATGTGGTTCGAGCTGTTGAGGCGCCACTTTATATACTAAACAGTGCAGTCCACGCACACACAAAGATGGGCGGTAAGAAGGGACAACGTCAAGATGGGAGACACGACTCCCCACCACTTTCTCCTCCACCGGGTGCAGACTCTCATCCTCCACCTCCAGTGACGGACATTGCCACAATTCTGAGGTGGATGGACGACCGGGACGAGAGACGCAGAGAGATGGAACTTCAGAGGGAGGAGACACGAAGAGAGGAGGAAAAGTTGCGTTTTGAGGCACTATTGGGGACCCTGGCGCTAACCCACCCTCCTTCACTCGCAGGTAGCGTGCTTCAAGGCGCCAGTACACTCCCTCCTCCACCACACCAGCGTCCTCCAGGTACTCTTGCCTCCAAACAAACAGCTCCCAAGACATCTGTTCAACCCCTACCCGCCCTCTCACCAGACGTCAAGTTTCAGCTTTTTCGTGAGTGGAGGCGGCGTTGGACAGATTACTCCACGATGGTGGACCTTGACAGCATGCCTCCGAACAAACAGCTCATCCAACTGCGGATGTGTTTGTTGCTGGAGACCCAGAGAGTTTTGGAGCACACGTTGCAAGTGCCTCCCAATTCAACATCTTCAGTGACGGATGTGCTCGACCTTTTACAGGAGCACGTTATGGGTCGGAATAACGAGGCTTTGCGTCGCCGCGCCTTCACCAGCTGCAAGCAGGCGGAGAATGAATCCTTTGACGACTTTTTTGTACGCTTGAAGAGTTTGTCAAAGGAGATCGACGTCTGCAAGGCGCACAGCCGAGAATGTGAGGAAGCCTGGATCAAGCACGGGATCTTGACAGGTGTCAGGCAGGAAGAGTTGGTGCAGCGACTCATCCCCCTGGACGCTTCCTCCACACTCCAGGTGGTAGTGACTGAATGTCGGTCGTACGAGGCCACCAAGTCCGCCACCTCTGCCTTACGGGCCCCACCTGCTGTGAGAGCTATCTCACAATACAAGAAGGGTAAGAAGGCGGCCAACAACTCGAAGGCTGCCACACGTTCTTCCACGCCTCCGCCTAGTGCTTCCTGTGGCAGCTGTGGAAAGCAGCACAGCCCCAAGACATGCCCGGCCACCGACGCACTGTGTCGTGGATGTGACCGTAAGGGCCACTGGTCTAACACAGACAGGTGCCCTGCACGAGGCCACAAGTGTCAGGCCTGTGGTCGCTATGGACACTACGACAAGTGCTGCCGCCAACCCAAGCCCAAAAGCCCGAGACGAGGAGGAAAGCAGCGCACTTCCCTCGGGGTGGTTCGCACGCAGCCCCCTCCAGATGGCCCACGCAGCCCCAAACAGCAGCGGAGTCACATCAGGAGGGTGGAATCGACCACACGCCCCAGGGCTACCCCTTCCCCTACTATCCGCATCGCCGTCACATACGGTGATGTGTCGGGTCACATCGAGGTGATACCGGACACCGGCGCTGATACTACGGTGATTGGGTTGAAGCACCTCCAGAAACTGGGCCTCACCAAACGTGACCTGGGACCACCGCCGCAGCTGCTGTACTACAATGCGAACGGTTCCCAGATGCCGGACGCTGTGGGCTCCTTTCAAGCGGAGATCACTTACGGCGACAGATTGTGTCACGGATGGATCGACGTGTAGCCTACTCTTGAGACACCCTTGTTGTCGTGGGAGCACCTCAAGGAGTTATGCGTGGTGCCCAGAGACTTTCCCGAGCAGATCCCAGCTGCTCGTTACACCGCCAGCAGGGTGCGTGAGTTGACGAGCGACGTGCCTGGTGCTGCCACACAGAGCTGCCCAGAACCCACGTCCACTCCCACCCACACAGGACGCTCCCCTGCCCAGATCCTGTATGGTCACCCTCTCCGCTCTTGCGTTCCTGCACACGCCAAGGCCTTTGCGAAGGACTGGCAGACCAGAGTCGAGAGCTGCGACCGCCGCGCCGCTACAAGTGCCCAGGACGCCAAGGCTCGGTATGACTACCGTGCCCGCCCTCTTCAGCCGCTGGAGATTGGTGCCCTTGTCCGCATCCAGGACCCGACGACGACACATTGGGACAAGGTGGGCATAGTGATGGGCGTCGGCCGGTCGCGGGACTACAAGATCAGGATGCCGAGCGGCCGTGTCTGGTGGAGGAACCGCCGCTTCCTCCGGCCAGTCCCACCCCTTGCTGCTGGCCCCCTGACCGAGGATGAGTCACCTACACCTCACAAGGATCTGCCCCACAGTGCACCTCGACGCTCGGAGCGACTTAGGACTAAGAAGTCCGCTCAAGACAAAGACTATGAGCGTGAGGGGGGAGGGAGATGTAGGTTATGCATCTAAGCTACTGTGCCGAGTAGCATTTATATATATAATTACGTGGCAACACTGCACGTGTTATGTGGCAACATTGCCCCGAGGCTGCCATATGGCAAGGCAGTCTCAGTCTGACTGTGTGAGCCGTGCATGGCACACACTAGTCACCACTTGTATTTCTCTCATCCATAATTATAATAAACAGACTTCAGTGTTACACGGTGTTTCCCTACCCATCACTGCATTCTTCAGGGAACACTTGTAACCATCAGCGATGACCACACACAGAAGAAAATTTGCAGGGTTTTGAGACAAGACTTACAAGGTGCGGTACTGACATCAGAAGAAAGAAAACGCACATGGTGAAGAGAGAAGACGAAAGATGTGCTGTGCTGATATCAGAAGAAGTAGAGTAGACAATGATGAAGTGGCTCGTTGGAAGGACCAACCTACTACCACTGCTGTACTGCCAGTATCTCTGATGGCAACTGGTGGAGATGGTGTGCCAAGCTGGGCCACACTAATGTATTGCTGATATAAAAAAAAATACCCTAACATGTGAAAGAAGGAGCATTTATTTATAATGAAGTAATTCATTTTGTTACTTTTTCCATGGGTTCATTTGATCAATGTTTTGTACTACCTAATGCAATGTTGCAGCCATACTGCTGATTGGGCTAATCATTATTTTGACACTATGTAATGCCTGTTAATGTTTGTAAAATGTGAAATTGCATTTTTTTCTCATACTATATTCTAGATATGTAGGTTTAGGTTATGAGGCGGATCTACAGTGTACAAATATGTTTCTGTGGCCTGGTGGAAATCTACCTGCCGGTTGTTTTTGTCTGTACACTGATACCGATCGTCAGGAAATTACCGGAGACTGGTGGGACAACCAGTGGTAATTCGACGACACTTGTGAGATATCTACTGCTTCTATACATGCGACCCTGGCCGCTGGTAACCAGTGGTGGAAGCTGGGTAAGCGGTGAAAGGAGGAGGGTGGTAACATAAGTAATTCTATTTCGCTCTTTTATATCTATCAGCTGTGTTTCTTATCCTACGAAGCTCTTTGTGTGACTCGTCCTCCTGTCGAGCACTGTCAATCGTTCGAACGTGTTGATATCTCACGGATTCTTCTGTTATTTTAGTGATGTCAGAGCACTCAGTGTTAGGGCAGACGCTCCGTTAAGACAATGTCGTTGTCTTGGGCTCTTTCGCTTGGAGGGAGTTTGTCCAGAAGCAGGTTTGGATAATCTCTGTCAATCCATGTGAGTGGCTTAAGATCCTCAAGTAAGGGTCAGCGGGAGTGAACGCTTTCTACTGGATTGGAATAAAAGGAATTAGCTTTACATATTCCTCCTTTGCTTCTCAGGACCAGATCATAGTGGAGTTACGTCGGTTTAAGGGGTCACTTTCTCTCCTATAGACTCCGTTTAGCCAAATAGTATTTGGTTTCCTCTCTTCCTTTAGCTGTGTCCAACTCATGTTCAGATTCCTTCTCTAAGTCATATGCACCGGTTGGACGACGTATAGTTTTGTGTCCTTTTTTTTAAGCTATATACGTATGTGTTTTTATGTGCGGGTTTTTTTTCGGGGTTTCTCCTGTTTGTTTGCTGAAAATTCAGTTTGATTAACGTCTCCCGTGAAAATTTCCGAGATTTGGGGGTTGGTTTTATTTCACCCACCGGCAGTGTTCTTCAACTAAATCTGTCTCTGGTACTGTTGTCTTTGTTGGCGAGACTGTGAACCCTTTACCATGGAGACTATGGGATCTCTCTCTCTCTCTCTCTCTCTCTCTCTCTAGAAGATGCGGGCAACACCTAAAAATTCACTACTCTAGCGAAGTTCTTGTGTGGTGTTCACCTCCAAAATGAACATAGTCTCACATACGCATTTATTACGTTTCTCTTTTTGTATTCCCATCAGTCGTAAGTGACTACAGAGAACCCATCCACGCCCGAGTCTCCCATATCTTACTGCCTATATATACTACCTGATGATGGGGGTCACCAGCCTTCCCCGGTCAACTTTTTTTTCAGTTGACCTCTACGAGATACATTCTATACAAGTCTTATATAATAATCAAATTAATATAAACTATCGCCTGAAAATGAATACAAACCAGAGCTCTAGAGTGTGTATCACCACAGACCAGAGCTCTAGAGTGTGTATCACCACAAACCAGAGCTCTAGAGTGTGTATCACCACAAACCAGAGCTCTAGAGTGTGTATCACCACAGACCCGAGCTCTAGAGTGTGTATCACCACAAACCAGAGCTCTAGAGTGTGTATCACCACAAACCAGAGCTCTAGAGTGTGTATCACCACAAACCAGAGCTCTAGAGTGTGTATCACCACAAACCAGAGCTCTAGAGTATTTATCACCACAAACCAGAGCTCTAGAGTGTGTATCACCACAAACCAGAGCTCTAGAGTGTGTATCACCACAAACCAGAGCTCTAGAGTGTGTATCACCACAAACCAGAGCTCTAGAGTATGTATCACCACAAACCAGAGCTCTAGAGTGTGCATCACCACAAACCAGAGCTCTAGAGTGTGTATCACCACAAACCAGAGCTCTAGAGTGTGTATCACCACAAACCAGAGCTCTAGAGTGTGTATCACCACAAACCAGAGCTCTAGAGTGTGTATCACCACAAACCAGAGCTCTAGAGTGTGTATCACCACAAACCAGAGCTCTAGAGTGTGTATCACCGCCTCCGTATTGGTGTAAGTCAAAATGTCTCTCAGGAGCTTAATAATATAATAATTTCATATAATCATCATTGACAATTTGTCAACCTTTGGACCTACTTTTGTTATCTTATCCTGAATATTCCTCTTGTCAATTTCTGCCCTTCCTCTACATCCTGTTTTTCTTCCTATCATTCTCTTCCTTTCCTTCTCCCTTTCCTTTCCCTGCCCTTACCGCTCTTCCTTTCCGACCCCGTTTATCTCCACCTCTTCATACTTTTATATCTTCCCCTCTCCCCTTCTACTCTTAATTTTTCCCCCACACTCTGCTTTGTTCCTTCCCTGAACCTATTCCTCTCCATCCATCCTTTCATCCTCCCTTTTCGTTCCACATTCCCTAATTAACTTTCATAAATTTCTTTCTTCCCCTTCCGTCCCTTTCCCAGTATTGGTTAGCACACAGAGGTCTCACTGTCCCCCAACGTTGTCTACCACACAGATGTCTCACAGGTGTGTGTTTTACAGGTGGCGGCGGTGTTGGTAGTGGCAGCGGCTGGGGAGGAACAAGTGCAGCCCGACCTTGACGTGACCCCCTTCTCCAGGCCTCCCCACGACACCCTCCAACCCCCCCAGAAAAACCTTCACCCCCACATGTTAGAGAAACGAGTATTGGAGGATCAGCAGCTGGAGGACGAGCTCGCAGACCTGGAGGAGATGCCTCATCCTCGCCTTGTGAAGGTTAATGTTATAGTAGTTGGGAGTATTCTGTGTGGACATACACATGTACACTTGACATTCATATAGTTTCTTTCACCAAAAACTTAATTATGTTGAGGAAACCTATACAGCATGCAAAAGTGATCAATAACTAAGAATTGTGGGAAATTATGTTCTATTATATAATAAGAAATTGTGCAGTGAATAAGTGGTAAAATTGTTCAAGTTTAGGTTCGGAGCTCCTTTAACAATGAGAGCGTCTTCACTAACCAATTTCCCTTCCCCAAAGTTCAAAGCTAAATGTTAGGTCACTTCCAATATTTAACATGATGAAATGGGACTTCCACAGTCTTGAGGAAAATTAACTATAATGGCGTGCATCCAACTCAATTTCAAGACATCTTCATTGCTTCTGCAGTGTTTCGCAGAACAAAGTATTTTTGTGTAAATCATGGCATCATCACAGTATCACACAATTATACACACGTGTGAAGCACTCTTTATCGTGGTACAGTATTCTCATTGTCCCAAACTACCAACAGAGCTGGACTCCTCGAGTGTACACGAACTTCACGCCTCTCGGTTCTTTTTAGGTCAACTTAAATCTGTCGCCTAACAAGATCGTTCAAGAACCAATGAAGAATTAAAGCAGAAAATCACATTTGAATGCAACAAGGACATGCTAATGAGAGTTAAGGCATTCTATTAACGCTGAATAACATGTGTTTTGAAGTGTATGGTGAAGCATTTGAAAATTTACTGTTGTAATATACTTTTCAATGGTGTGTGACTTACAACAGATCAGAGCCAGATTTAGACTATCTCCACTGATACAAGACACAGGAGCAGCAGCTGAGGACACAGGCATTGGCATCTTAACCAGTTGTCCTATAAACATTACGCAACAACAAACGTCAGATGTCACTATCTGCACAGGAATGTCCTAAGATTATTGTGTGAGACTGTGGGCCCGGCTTCATACAAGCTTCAAATTGTCCAAAAAATGATGGTTCGAAATAGTAGCCAACCATTTTATTTGTGGAATACGGACACAAATATCTAATAATGAATGATCATCTGGGAAAGTGAGTAATTGTGCGAATCATTGATATTACTGGCTACCCCTCTCCATGGTTCAACTGTTTTTGAGGTACAATCAAAGACAAAATTCGTGTCGTGGTTTTGTCCGGAGATTAAATATAACTCGTGATGAGAGCCCTACCACAAGGCAGAGCACACCAAAAGTTTTAGCCCTTCGGCATATGTTTTCAAAAAAATTTCACGACTGTAGTATCTTGCGTTATTTAATGGGAGAATAACAAGCACATGGTCGGTCTGGCTGGGCGTTTATTCTCTGTTCTTGGTTACAACGTGCCTAACACATTTCGTGTTTACACAAGCCTAAACACTTTCTGACTTTGGTAAGAAGTAACATAATATATAATATATATATTCAATAAAGGCATCATATAAACATATATATATATAACAACGACACGACTTCTGTCTTTCATTACACTGATGTGTGACATCGTGGGCTTTGGAAACTACTTTTTTTTTTTTTTTTTTTTTTTGCGGAGAATGGCCCACCAGGGCACAGGTCATCGACCGACAACGGAACCAAGGAGGCGAAAAAATAAGAGTGAAAAGAACTTGAAAAAGAAACGAAAAAGATTATAATAATCTACACCACGAAGATGCCGGGAAACCAGCTTTTTGAAGTGAGACAGATTGTATGAGTATGGAAACACAGAAGGCAGAGCATTCCACAGTTTGGCTGTGTGAGGAAAGAAGGATGTACTATAACGGGCTATTCTAGTGTGACCGACATCCACAGAGGTACAGGATGCCAAATCCACTGAACATTGCCTGTTAAAGTACCTGTAAAAGAGAGAGAGAGAGTGAAGCAACATTATGGCGAAGAGAAGGGAAGAAAAATTATCAACTAAAGGAGGAGAGTCAATAAGACGAAATGCCTTTGATTCCACCTTATCTAACAGTTGGGCAAAAGAAGAGCCACCCCAGAAATTAGAGCAGTACTCCAAGTTAGGACAAATGAATCACTTATTAACTCTAAGCAACTGCTCAGGAGTGAAGTAGCTACGGCATCTGTACAGCATTCCCAGCTTTCGGGAGCAAGCTTTAGCAATGTTGTGGATGTGTGGCTTCCATGACATATTAGAATTTGGCAGAATGATTGCATCCTGAAATGTGATTGGTTGGAGATCAACTAAATTGAAAAGTGTAATTGATAAATACTGAGTTTTATTACTATTGAATTTAACCAAGTTTCTATCTCCCCATTCGGAGATCCTGCACAGATCTGCATTGATGGATGAAATTATATCCACTCTAGAAACAGGTCAAAAATGAGAATTAGGGGAAAGGGAAAATGTGAAGAAGAGTGAAGAGTACAGTAGAATCATCAGCGTAAGAATGGATATAATTACTCGTAGTGTGAAGTAAATCATCGATAAAAAGAAGGAAGAGAGTAGGTGAAAGAACAAAACCCTGTGGGACACCACTATTGGAAGAGAAAGAGCGAGAGATCGATTCCTTGACAACAATTGCCATGGATCGGCTCTCAAGGAAGCTAGAAATTTGAAAACAAAGTGGGGGAGAGAAACCATAAGAGGGGAGTTTAGAAAGCAAAGACTTGTGTCATACCCTGTCAAATGCTTTGGAGATGTAGAGGGCAACAACGAAAGTGTCCCCATAACCCCTAAGAGAGGATGACCAGAGATGGGTGCAGTAGGAGAGCAGATCACCAGAAGATCTCGCCTGGCGAAAGCCATACTGGTGATCCGACGAAAGAGAAAGGCGTTCAAGGTGATGGAGAAAATGCGAGTTAAGATAGTTTCGAAAATCTTAAAGAGGGATGAAGTTGAGCAATGGGGCGATAGTTAGAGGGATTGGAATGGTCACCCTTCTTCGTGATGGGCTGGTTGAACCAAGGCATGCTTCCAAGAAGAAGGAAAAGTTGAGTTTTGAGGCAAAGGCAAAAGAAGCGAGCAAGCACAGGGGCTAGAATTTTAGCACACTCCCTCAGAACACGAGAGGGTATTCCGTCCGGTCCATGTGCGTTACTCACTTCCAACCTGGATAACACACCAGCAACTCTACGAGTGGAGATTATAGGAAAGTGCATAGGTTCAGTTGGAAGAACAGGAGTAGGAGGGATAGAATTGAAATTGTCTAAGGTGAAGTTAGAGGGGAATAAGGTGCCAAAGATTGGCTTTATCAGGGGGAGAGTTGGCTATAGAGTTATCAGGTCGGAAGAGAGGAGGAAATAGGAAGTATAGAAGTTATTACAGATGTTTTTGGCTAAGGACCAGAAGGATTTACTAGAAGAAGATTTAGTCAGGACAGCGGTGTTTCTTTTTATAAAATTCCGCTTCACCCGACGAAGATTAGCCTTACAACGATTCCTAGAAGTAATGAAAGAGGAGTGGGTAATAGGAGAAGGAGATAGTTTCATAACTTGATACTCTCTCTCTCTCTCTCTCTCTCTCTCTCTCTCTCTCTCTCTCTCTCTCTCTCTCTCTCTCTCTCTCTCTCTCTCTCTCTCTCTCTCTCTCTCTCTCTCTCTCTCTCTCTCTCTCTCTCTCTCTCTCTCTCTCTCTCTCTCTCTACATGCAAGAGAACAGGAGCAATCAAACCATGATTGTAAAGTGAGAGTTTTGGTAGAAGATGGGATAAATGCACTCATACCAGCGAGTATAACCCCAGCAATTAGGCGGCTGCATTTATGAAAAAAAACCACCTTACCCTAAAAAAATTCCTACAAAAGGTTTCTTAACTGTTTATTGTAATATCAGGTGTGCTAAATAACATATCGAAAGTCTACCACAGTCTGACTACGAGAAAGGTCTAATTTTCAAGATGGCGTCGAATAGCCACCAAATCCTAAAAATGCCTGTTGCTCCTTCATTATTCATCCCAGAAAAGTAATTTTGATGTCTAACCCCATGTTTTGGTGGCCTAGCACATGCAGTTGCTGAGTATTCAAGCAAGAAATCAAAAGCAGTTGTCATGGATCCTATCCCACTAACTGAACATTATGTCCTTGACGGTGGCTCCCTGGTTCATCGCTTGCCTTGGAAAAAGGATGACAGTTATGGTGCCATTGCACGGATGTATGCTGACTTTACCATACGCCATTATGGAAAAGCAATCGTAGTTTTTGATGGCTATAGTGAAGGTCCTTCCATCAAAGACAATACGCATCAGCGACGTGGGCAAAACACCCTCCCGATCATCAGCTTCAATGCAAAAACTGAGTTTGTTGGAGGAAAGGATGATTTCCTTTCCAGATCTTGCAACAAACAAGGACTTATTGATCTTGTAACTGAGGAAGCACAGAAGAAGGTTTGCACTGTTATCAATGCATTAGGGGATGCAGACATGAACATTGTCAAGGCTGCAATCAAGGCGTCACAACATCAGCTCACGACCTTGATAGGGGAGGATACAGACCTGCTCATTCTTCTCCTCTACTATGCTGATGAAGCAAACAATAGGGGCCTCTATTTTCGTTCGGACAAGTCCACAGTTCCTAAGGTGTACAACATCAGTGAGATGAAACAAGTTCTGGGTAGTGACATGTGTTCTCAGTTGCTGTTTATCCACGCTTTCACAGGATGTGACACAACTTCCCGCATTTTCAGTGTTGGCAAAAAGTCAGCATTCCAGAAACTTGTGAATGGTGAATTGACCATTCAGACCTGTGAGAATGCGTTTCTGCTCCCAAATCAAGCAAACAGTGTCATAGAGGACCTTGGGAGCAAGGCGAAGGCAGTTCTGTTTAGTGGCAAGAGTACCGATTCACTTGCCTCTTTGCGCTACAACTTTTTGATCAAGAAAATTGTGTCCGCCAAGTCATTTGTTACCCCAGACCGTCTCCTTCCTACCAAGTCCTCGACTAAATATCATAGCTTTAGAGTGTATTACCAGATCAGGGTGTGGACTGGAAAGGAGAGTGACATGAATGCAGTGGATTGGGGATGGAAGCTGGAGGACAATCAGTTTGTGCCAGTTATGAGCAAGAAAACTGCTGTGCCAGAAAGCCTCCTGCAGATGGTCCACTGTAATTGCACAATTGCCTGCCGAACACGTTGTAGTAGCGGAGGATACGGACTACCATGCACACCCGCTTGTGGACCATGTCAAATTGAAAACTGTGAGAATCCACATAATCAACCTTAACAAGAGGAAGAGTGTGACTATGACTATTTGTAAACCTGGCTCAGATCAAAGGCATTTTTCAGAAATATATATTATGGGATTTGTTATAACTTTTTACCAGTAATCACTACACTATGTTAAATATGCTAATTGGTTTCCTAGATGCCCAAAACAAGGGGTCAGGCACCAGAATTACCTGTCTAGGATGAATAATGATGGAGTCATTGGCATTTTCATAGTTTGGTGGCCATATTTGTCCGCCATCTTGGATTTTGTAATTCTGTAATCACTTCACTATTATTTTAAATATGCTAACTGGATTTCTAGATCCCCAAAACATGGGGTTAGACAACGAAATTTCTTGTCTAAGATGAATTAGAAAGAGTAATGGACATTTTCATAGTTTGGTGGCCATATTGGTCATCCATCCTAAATTATGTAATTATGTAATGACCTCACTATAATTTAGATATGCTAATTGGATTCCTAGATCCCCAAAGCATGGGGTTAGGCACCAAAATTACTTGTCTAGGATGGATAATGAAGGAGTAACGGGCATTTTAAGGATCTGGTGGCTAACTTCAACGCCATCTTGAAAATTAGACCTTTCTCGTGGTCAGATTGTGGTAGACTTTTGATATGTTATTAAGCACACCTGATACTACAATAAACAGTTGACAAACTTTTGTAGGAATTTTTTTGCTGTAAATCCATAATTTCAGCCGACTAAATGCTGTCAGCACAGACCTCGGCGTCCCGAGTGGAAATGCAACATTCATCCCAAGGAAAGTCGGAGAATTCTCGCAAGGATTGCCAGTTTGCCCTCCGATAGTGCCATAGTTGGTGTTTACAGGGGAGTGGGGGAGGTGGTTGTGCCCAGTTTGATTTAATAGACACAAGATTGTGATCAAAAGACCCTAAGGGGACAGAAATTGAGTATGAATAGTATTAGGGGTTAGAGGTAGAATAAAGATCAAGAATGTTAGTAAGTTGATAGTGTCGATCTGGAACACGTGCAGGGTGTTAAATTATTTGTTCCAGATCATTAAGTAAGGAAAAAGAGAGTGCCTCAGCTCCACCTGGGTCATCCCTTGCAGAGCCAAGCCACTCTCTGTGATGTACAATGAAATCCCCTAGGTAGAGGATCTCGGTGTTGGGGTGTGTGGATAGCAACAACTCATGACACGAAGTGAGATAGTCAAAGAGCTCCAAATAGTTGGTAGAGTTGGGAGAACAATATAGGAAACAAAGAAAAATAGTCATAGTTGGTGGAGATATTTTGAGCCAGATGACATGATAAAGAGAAGATTCAAAATCCGTGAGTCGAGCTATAGGTGTACGCGTGTTGCAGTAGGTACACAACCTCCCTTACAACGGAAGGAGGTATAAAGGTTGTAGTTGGAGACTTGAAAAGGTTTGGGTGAAGCTGCTTTGTTCAGTTGAAGGTCAGATAGTAGTAATAGGTCGGGGGAAGAGGTTAATAGATGGTGCTCCACAGAAGAATAATTGGATCTCAGGCCGCGAATATTGGAAAAAGGAAGTGCGAGAAAAGCCGATTCTATAGCAACCGCGGTGACGTCAGTTGAGGCCCCAGTAGTTTAATGATGATCAGATCGGCCCTCGGGTCCATAACCTTCCTGACCAGTGGGACCCATCCGAGAAGGCCCCGCTTTAATTTTATTGTCAACTGACATCATAGGAAAATAAAAGAATAGAAAGAATAGAACAGATCAAGAGTGAGAAAGGTTTATACTGTATGTTGTGGTGTCAATAGTAAGAGAGACATTTGAGACCCTGCATTTGTGTGTAAGTGAGGCAGAAAGACAGATCAGCAACCTGGGACTTGGTCACAATTTTCGTGATGCCACATAGCGAATAATGGACCACAGGCTGGAGATCGTGAATATCATTGATATGCAGTATAGTCGGATGGCAGGAGACTGATTTTGTACCTCACCTTTACAATGAAGGGGATATAACGGTGTTTGGTTGATCCCGACTCATTAGGGGTGTCATTTTTTTTTTTTTTTTTTTTTTACGGGGATTAGCCCACCCGGGCACAGGTCACTGACCCATTTCGGGGCCTGGGGGGCGAAAATATAATAATAAAATTATAATAATAATAATAATAATAATAATAATAATAATAATAATAATAATAATAATAATAATAGTAGTAGTAGTAGTAGTAGTAGTAGTCGCTTCATGACTGATTACACTCAGGACCGCTTCCTCGCCCCCCTAGCTCTTCAAATACTGGCAATAATACCACATCTATTTTGTCAGAGGACACACACAAAGGCTAAGCACAAAGAAAATGTGGCGGCAATGAAGAGAAGATTGACAATGTGGCAGACTGGGGCCTTAGATGATCTCCTATGTGAAGCAAGAACACTGCAGGAGAGACTAAAATTCACGGGTGACGGAAAGCAAAACACCGATGACGTGGCAAGAAAATTTGGAAACAAAATGCGTGTGGGAAAAGTGTCTCTCGCGGTAAGATCTCTCACACAGGAATCCTCCGGTGGGGTGATGCCAATAAACAGAGAGACATTAAAACTATTGAAAGAGAAACATCCCCCTGCAAGCGAAGATGAAGGCATCAGGCTCCAGGGTGACTATATCCCACCAAATGCTGTCCTGTTCGAGAAAATAACAGGAGAGATGGTGTGGAAAAAGGCACTGAAGACTCGAGGAGGAGCCGGCCCTTCAGGTCTGGATGCAAACGGTTGGAGAGTCATCCTCAGCACAAACAAGTTTGGCCCTGCAGCAAGCGATCTCTGCACTGCCATTGCCGCCCTTGCAAGAAAGCTTGCATCCTCTCACTGCCATCACCTCCAGGCCCTGACGGCCTGCCGCCTTATTCCTCTGGAAAAGAAACCAGGATGTAGACCTATAGGGGTGGGGGAAGTGCTGAGGCGGATCATCGGTAAGTGCATAATGGAGGTGGTAAAGGACGATGTCAGGGCAGCAGCAGGGAACCTACAAGTGTGTGCTGGCCACCAGGCTGGTGGGGAGGCGGCCATTCACGCCATGAGATTGATATTTGAGCAGCGTGATTGTGAGGCCGTTCTCCTGGTGGATGCTTCAAACGCATTCAACATACTTAACCGCAAGGCTGCACTGCACAACATCAAGATCAAGTGTCCTAGCTTTGCGATGTATGTTGAAAATTCGTATAGGAATCCCTCAGACCTCTACGTAGTAAACAACAAGGCTCTACGAGGTGATACCATCCTACAGTCGACCGAGGGAACAACACAGGGGGACCCCATAGCAATGGCAATGTATGCAATTGGACTATCAGTGCTCCAACAAGAAATAAAATTTGAAACAACCGGGGTCAAACAAGTAGCATATGCTGATGACCTTACAGGAGCAGGAAAAGTGGAGGACATCAAAAAGTGGTGGGACCTGGTAACATCGCGAGGTCCACAAATAGGGTACCACCCAAACGCTAGCAAGTCCTTCCTCATCGTGAAGCCAGAACATTATGAACGGGCTTTGGAGGCTTTTGGCGGAAGTGAGGTCAAAGTAACTAAGGACGGCCAAAGACATCTAGGCGCAGTAATTGGCACTACGGACTTCAAGACCGAGTACGTAGCTGGAAAGGTGAATGAGTGGGTTAGCGAAATCCAAGCTCTATCTGAGATTGCTAACACAGAGCCACATGCGGCCTTTGCAGCATTCACCCATGGAGTCAAGCATCGCTGGAACTACCTGATGCGTACCATCCCTGAGATCGGACCCCTCCTCCACCCTCTGGAAGAAGCCATCAGTGTCAAGTTCATTCCCAAACTAGTGAAACACCCTGACTTAACCCCAGCAGAAAGAACACTTCTTGCACTTCCACCAAGACTGGGAGGGATGGGACTAACTAATCCAGAGGAGATTGCTGACACTGAACATCAAAATTCACTTAAGCTCACGGCAGCCCTCACTGACCACATAGTAGCCCAGAATGCAACAGGGGAAGTGGACACCAGGGAAGTAAATAAGATCCGTAGGGCCATTACAACAGATCGGCAGCACTGCCAAAATGACATGTTGCAGCAACTATTGCTGCAGGTTCCAGAAAATTTGACAAAAAAAGTAGCTATAGCGCAGGAGGTGGGCGCCTCGAACTGGTTAACTACGTTACCGATAAGGGCAAATGGTTTCAGCCTTAACAAACAAGAATTTACAGATGCCATTGCTCTAAGGTACGGTTGGCCAGTAGATGGTTTGCCCTCCCAATGCATGTGTGGCTCTTCCTATGACGGCGATCACGCCATGGTCTGCAAGAAGGGGGGCTTCATATGCATGAGGCATGACGAGGTAAGGGATCTCACAGCAAATATGTTGAAGGAAATCTGCCGGGACGTCATGGTAGAACCGACCCTCCTTCCACTGGATGGCGAGATCTTCCAACACAGGACTTCAAACACATCTAACGAAGCCCGTGTGGACGTCAGTGCTCGAGGATTCTGGACGCGGGGACAGCGAGCTTTCTTCGACATCAGGATTTTCGATCCCATGGCCACTTGTCACCGTAACCTAGCTCTCGATGCTGCACATAGGAGGAACGAGAACGACAAGAGAAGGGCATATGGGGAGAGAATTCAAAACGTTGATCAAGGCAGCTTCACTCCTCTAGTGTTCACAACCTCTGGTGGGATGGGCCCAAGTGCAAGATGTTTCTACGCCAGACTCGCGGAGGTGATCTCCGAACAGAAGCAGCAGCCCAGAAGTTATGTTACAGCCTGGATGAGATGTCGACTGTCCTTCTCTCTCCTTCGGTCGGCTTTGCTCTGCCTCAGGGGAACGAGAGCTTCTGCCCCTACTTCGACAACTGCTGCAGATATTGACTATGAGGCTACAGTCACTGAATGCCGCATAGATCTGCGGCTCAACTAATTTAACACAGATAGGATAGCTTATTATGTATTAGGGTATTTAATATTAAGGTAAATAAATGGTGGCGAAGGTGTGGCTATTGGGGGAGGCTGGAGGCCACGTTTAAAAAAAAAAAAAAAAAAAAAAAAAAAAAAAGTAGTAGTAGTAGTAGTAGTAGTAATAATAATAATAATAATAATAATAATAATAATAATAATAATAATAATAATAATAATAGTAGTAGAAGTAGTAGTAGTAGTAGTAGTAGTAGTAGTAGTAGTAGTAGTAGTAGTAGTAGTAGTGAATGAGTGGGTTAGCGAAATCCAAGCTCTATCTGAGATTGCTAACACAAAGCCACATGCGGCCTTTGCAGCATTCACCCATGGAGTCAAGCATCGCTGGAACTACCTGATGCGTACCATCCCTGAGATCGGACCCCTCCTCCACCCTCTGGAAGAAGCCATCAGTGTCAAGTTCATTCCCAAACTAGTGAAACACCCTGACTTAACCCCAGCAGAAAGAACACTTCTTGCACTTCCACCAAGACTGGGAGGGATGGGACTAACTAATCCAGAGGAGATTGCTGACACTGAACATCAAAATTCACTTAAGCTCACGGCAGCCCTCACTGACCACATAATAGCCCAGAATGCAACAGGGGAAGTGGACACCAGGGAAGTAAATAAGATCCGTAGGGCCATTACAACAGATCGGCAGCACTGCCAAAATGACATGTTGCAGCAACTATTGCTACAAGTTCCAGAAAATTTGACAAAAAAAGTAGCTATAGCGCAGGAGGTGGGCGCCTCGAACTGGTTAACTACGTTACCGATAAGGGCAAATGGTTTCAGCCTTAACAAACAAGAATTTACAGATGCCATTGCTCTAAGGTACGGTTGGCCAGTAGATGGTTTGCCCTCCCAATGCGTGTGTGGCTCTTCCTATGACGGCGATCACGCCATGGTCTGCAAGAAGGGGGGCTTCATATGCATGAGGCATGACGAGGTAAGGGATCTCACAGCAAATATGTTGAAGGAAATCTGCCGGGACGTCATGGTAGAACCGACCCTCCTTCCACTGGATGGTGAGATCTTCCAACACAGGACTTCAAACACATCTAACGAAGCCCGTGTGGACGTCAGTGCTCGAGGATTCTGGACGCGGGGACAGCGAGCTTTCTTCGACATCAGGATTTTCGATCCCATGGCCACTTGTCACCGTAACCTAGCTCTCGATGCTGCACATAGGAGGAACGAGAACGACAAGAGAAGGGCATATGGGGAGAGAATTCAAAACGTTGATCAAGGCAGCTTCACTCCTCTAGTGTTCACAACCTCTGGTGGGATGGGCCCAAGTGCAAGATGTTTCTACGCCAGACTCGCGGAGGTGATCTCCGAACAGAAGCAGCAGCCCAGAAGTTATGTTACAGCCTGGATGAGATGTCGACTGTCCTTCTCTCTCCTTCGGTCGGCTTTGCTCTGCCTCAGGGGAACGAGAGCTTCTGCCCCTACTTCGACAACTGCTGCAGATATTGACTATGAGGCTACAGTCACTGAATGCCGCATAGATCTGCGGCTCAACTAATTTAACACAGATAGGATAGCTTATTATGTATTAGGATATTTAATATTAAGGTAAATAAATGGTGGCGAAGGTGTGGCTATTGGGGGAGGCTGGAGGCCACGTAGTAGTAGTAGTAGTAGTAGTAGTAGTAGTAGTAGTAGTAGTAGTAATAATAATGATAATAATAATAATAATAATAATAATAATAATAATAATAATAATAATAATAATAATAATAATAATAATAATAATAATAAAGATCAAGAGTGAGAAACGATATACCGTATGTATGTTGTGTTGTCAAAGTGAGAGAAACAATTGAGACCCTGCAATTGTGTGTAAATGAGGCAAAAAGTCAGACCATCAACCTGGCATTTGATCAAAATTTTCGTGATGCCATATGGTAGCAGGGTCTACCATTAGACAATACATTATGCTTATACATTATGCTTCCAATATCTTCCCAGGCTGTAGTACCTCCTTGTTTGACAGCTGTCTATTACCTTGATGCCATCTTGTTGCCCTTGAGCAATTTTTCTGGAGGATGAAATTCAAAATGGCCACCAAATCACCAATTTAGACCGATCTAAACCTATATGTATCAATATCTCAGCCTTGAAGAACCGGTAGTTAATCTTAGATTTTATGTTTCCGGTGACTATTGATTAGACAGGATGGTATACAAATCAATAGGTACAACAGTCATCTCGGATTTTAAGATGATCACCTTTTGGGATTTTGAGATGGCCGCTATTTGGAGAGAGTCATTTGTATTCGTCAACATCCTCAACTTTGATTTAAATTTAAGGTTAATCTTGAGCTGTATTCCAATTTCTTCTGGGCCTACTTATCTGATGGCATTACATACACTACTACTTTGCTGTCACTTGGAATCGAGTATGACGACCATCCAGCTATGATACAATCATATGAGTCATTAGGGATGTCACCTTCGTTGGTGACCTCTGAGGTGATTAGAGAGGCAAATACGGGACCAGCACGGTCGTCCACAGATGTTGCACATGTGGGCTACATCTAGTGCGGGAGGTTGCGGCGGCAGCATCTTTCTGGGTATGGCGCTCATCTGCCTCGATATGCAGTCGGGCTAACTCGAAAGTATTGACACCTCGTGTGGTACTCCTCCAACCTTTACTGTGTGGAGTAATCGTCTCCCAGGTGAGGGGGTCGATTTGGCACTTTTTCATGTTTGCCTTAAGTCTCTCCTTATGACTTTCAGTTGACGCCAGTGTTATGTATAATATTCGTTAGGTAACTCTAAAGTAGCTGCTTTGGCAGTTTACTGTCGTCCATGCTGGTAACATGGTCAGTCCAACATAGTTGTTCATGAATAATGGTAGCCTCGATGCACCTACTGTTGGTGTCAGCGAGAATACTGGTATGTGTTCTCTTATCTTCCCAGCGAACTTGGAGGATGGAACGTAGACTACGTTAGTGAAAGTTTTCGAGTGCCTTGAGGTGCCTCCTGTATATGACCCATGTCTCGCTGCCATATAGCAGGGTGGGTAGGACCAGTGCTCGATATACTTGTCAATTTGTAGATAATTTCAGCTCCCTACAGCTGAAGGCATGGGTACGGAGTCTGCCAAAGGCTTGGGATGCACCTCTGATCCAATGTTGAACCTCTTCATCGATGTTCGTGGTTGTGGACAGGTGTGAGCCGAGATACTGAAAGTGGGTAACATTAGAGAGGGTAGTACCGTTAAACTGGATGGATGGTGAAGGTGTTGGTGAACCAGGGGTAGGTTGAAAGAGAATCTAATAAGGAAAATGTCTTCAGTTCCTTTACCTTAACTTTTACTTATATTTTAGTCTTAAAATTTTAAATGATTTCCTTACCTGTGTGTGTCTAGGGGCTTTTTGACAGAAATTATTTAATTAAAATACCTTGTAATACTAATGCCCAATTACCTAACAAATAACAATCTGTTTGTATTTTGAACTTTTCTAGTTATAAATTTTACTGTAGGTTTATTTCATTACTTGGATAAATTGAATATTTGATACCACACTCTTGGTTGACATGACAACACCCTCCACAGTATAAATAGTAGGACGTGAAAAATAGGCAAGTGATTTTTATATAATTAATGTAAAACTCATATACAAGGGTGAAAAATAATGCACTCAGCTGTACTAATACATGTTACAAGTAGCTGGCCAGTAGATTTCCTTGTGCATCGGTAGAGTGTAGCTAACAAGTCGCTCAACTTCACGACAGAGCAGGCAGGGAGAACAAGTCGCCGACGTGAGGAGAATATGAATGTCCTGGAGCCCCAGGGATAGGGTAGACGTCACCTGTCATAGATGGTGCCCCCAACAGCCGGCGATGGTTTTCCCAACAATCAGGAGCCGTCTCATGACTCATGTGCCTACTAGTTGACTGCAGGTTAACTAGTGGTTTGGGTAGTGTGAAGTAAGCCCTGTAGATAAAGGTGACAATGCAGTATATATATACATGGAGGTGTGACCCTTCTTTGTTACAGGACATTCACCTCGAGGCCGAAGTGTGCATAGGCATCTGTGTAGGTTTTCAGGATCTCCTGTTGGTCGTGTTCAGTGTGAGCGACAAGGGTACTGAAGTTCAGTAATGGAAGCTGCCGACACCTTTGCTCCTCCTTGGAGTCGTCCTGTGCTAAAAAGACCCTTTATCTAGTACTGGATGTCCTCCCTGCTGGCTAAATTGGCACTGGCACGAGTAAGGAAGGCAGCAAGAAAATGTAAAAGAGAGTTGGTGCCAGTACACATCCTTGTTTCACCTCCGTTTGGATGGGGAATAACTCGGATTGAGTGCCATTGTGCAGGACACTGCCATTCATGCCATCGTGGAGTTGCCTCACAATGGCGATGAATTTTGGTGGGCAGACAAAATGGCTGAGGGTCCGCCTGAGGGCTTCCCTGTAGACTGAATCGAAGGCCTTGGTTTGGTCGTTGAAAGCCATGTACACGTCAAGACGCTGTTCTCTGAACTTTTCCTGTATCTGGCAGCAGCATAAATCATGTCAGTGATTCAGTGGAACTCAGAGTTTCATGAGGTTTTGATGATGGTGTGAAGTATGAGCTGGATGATGGCTGCGTGTGAGTTGATTTATGTGGTGAGGCAGAGGTAGAGTTGCAATGGACTGCCGATTGTAGTATCTTGCGTTATTTAATGGGAGAATGACAAGTCACATGGTCGGTTTAGCTGGGGCGTTTATTCTCTGTTGTTAGTTACTCCATGCCTAACACATTTCGTGTTTACACAAGCCTAAACACTTTCTGACTTTGGTAAGAAGTAACATAATATATAATGTATATATAATCAATAAAGGCAGCATATAAACATATATATATAAATATATATATATATATATATATATATATATATATATATATATATATATATATATATATATATATATATATATATATATATATATAACACTATTTCTCCCTTTCAAAAGAGAGCATGGCTGCTACAAATCCTAAATAAACAAAACTTACAGAATTACATATGGCAGGGAAGAAGAGAATAGAACACAACAAATATAACTTCCTGACTAAACAGTTTTGAAAGGCCTGTTCACAATTCAGATAATTAGAGGTCTAATTTAATTACAGGTCTCCTAACTCTGTTTGATCTTCTAGGACTATGCCCTCCATCAAGTTTTACAGGGGTTTCACTTGCACTCTGTGCATTATCAGTGACAGACATATCATCACTACAGTCAGTTGACACAGTGAGTGGATGCTGGGAAACATCATCTTTGACATCATGATCATCATCATGATCATCTGAAACTGTGTCAAGTTTATCATCATGTCCTGGTGCTACATTCATCTCGGCATGTGCCTGAATGATGTGATCCACATGAACATATCTCAGAGTTACCACATTTCACTAAATATGTCCTAGATCCACATACCTTGTCAGTGACACCAGTTATCCTCTTTGCATGTACAGTACCATAACCTTTAGCCATGTTCCTAACTCTCACCCAATCATTTACCTTCAACACTCTTTCACTGGAACTCTTATCATGATACATTTTTTGTTGAGCTTGTATCCTCTCTACAACTTCAAACAGACTTGGCTGAACTAAACTTAATCTTGTTCTCAACTGTCTCTTCACCATTAACTCTGCAAGAGTACATCCTGTCACACTATGTGGCGTGGTTCTGTATCTGAGTAAAAAATTTGCTAGTCTGTGTTTCATTGATTTTCCTACAGTTCCTTGAATTACCTGCTTGGAAAGTGCTTCCTTTACAATTCTAACTGATCTCTCAGCTGTACCATTAGAGGCAGGATGATAGGGTGGGGTCAGTACATGCTTTACACCGTTGAATCTCATGAAGTTTTTAAACTCTGATGATTGGAATGGAGGACCATTGTCAGAAACTACCTCTTCTGGTATTCCATGTTCAGCAAATATTAATCTAAATTCATCAATGGTGCTACCAGCATTAGTACTGTACATATGCTTAACATCAATCCACTTTGAATGACTATCAATTAATACAAGAAATTTGTCTGTTCCCTTATCACAGAAGTCAATGTGTGCTCTTTGGAAGAGACGGGTAGGCCATTTCCAGGTTTTCAAAGGTGTGCTGGGTGGCATACTCCTAACATTCTGACAAACAGAGCACTCACGTACCATCATTTCTATTTCACCATCCAGTTTAGGCCACCACACAAAACTTCTGGCCAGTGCTTTCATAGCACACATACGTGGATGTTCAAAATGCAGTTCATTCAAAATTTGCCCTCTAAAACACTGTGGAATTAACACCCTCATACCCCACAACACACATCCCTGTTCTACTGATAATTGACATCTCCTTAAATGATACGGTTGAAAGTCTAAGGATGGACAAATTTCTGGCCATCCATTTAGTGTATACTCCAGGACTCTTCCTAATACATCTTTCCGAGTATCATGAGCAATCATTCCGGAGGTGACTGGAAAATCTTATGCTATCATGGTTACAGCATAAACCTTTGGCTCTACTCCATTATTTGATCCACTACATGGCAACCTTCACAAAGCATCTTCATTGGAATGATCATCAGAACGTCTGTACTGTATCTCATAGTCATATGCCGACAATATCAAAGCTCATCTCTGTATTCTTGCTGCAGCAAGTGTAGGAACAGGTGATTTAGGACCCAAAATTGCCAAGAGAGGCTTGTGATCAGTTATTAAAACAAAATTCCTCCCATATAGATACTGGTGAAATTTCTTTACTCCAAATATGATAGACAAAGCCTCTTTCTCTATTTGTGCATAATTTTTCTCGCTTTGGGTAAGAGTTCTCGAGGCATACGCAATGGGTCTTTCTTCACCGTTATCCATTATGTGACTTAAGACAGCACCTAATCCATAGCCCGATGCATCACAAGCAAGCTTTAGTGTTCTACTGGTATCATAGTGGACCAAAACATCAGTACTAGACAGAGCAGCTTTACAATCTTCAAATGACTTCTGAGTTGCACTCTTCCATTTCCATGGTATCCCTTTCTTTAATAGTTCATGCAGAGGGGCTAAAACTGATGAAAGTCCACTCAAGAACCTTGAATAATACTGTATCATACCTAGGAAAGCTTTCAATTCACTGACATTTTTTGGGGCAGGTAAATTTACTATGGCTCCTACTTTATCTTCTACAGGTCTCAGCCCTTCTGCATTCACTTTGTAGCCAAGATAAGTTACTTCTTTAGCTAGGAATGAACATTTGCTCTTGTTGAGCCTGACATTGTGTGCCAACAATCTTTCGAATGCTGTGGCTAGGGTTTTGACATGATTTTGGATGTCACTGTCAACAATAAGGACATCATCCTGAAAACATAACACATTGGGAAGACCCACAAGTATTTTGTCCATGATGCACTGATATAACTTTGGTGCACTCTTAACACCATAAGGCAACCTTTTGAACTTATACAATCCTTTATGAGCGTTGATGGTAAGGTACTGTTGACTTTCAGAATCAACAGAGACCTGAGCATATGCTTGGGACAAGTCTAACTTAGTGAAAATAGTTCCACCTGTTAGTGCAGCAAACAAATCTTGAGATGTGGGTAAGGGATATTGCTCATCCTCAACAGCTTGGTTAATGGTGACTTTATAATCACCACATAGTCTAACAGATTTATCAGCTTTAGGTACAATTACTATTGGAGCAGCCCAATTGCTCTTGGCGGTTTTCACAATAATTCCCTCACTCACAAGTCTGTTTATTTCCTTCTCAACCTCACCTTTCAATGCATAAGGAACAGGTCTGGACTTAGCATATATGGGTGTAACATCTTTGTCAAAGGTGATATGAGCTTCATAACCCTTTATACCACCCTGTCCCTTTACAAATAAAATCTTGTATTTTTCAAGCAATTTCTCAAGACCTGGAATACTGTTACACATTCTAACACTAAATATCTCCTTCCAGTCCATCTCAAGTTCACACAATAAAGTTGGTCTATTCACATAACTAGCTATAATTAATGGCAACTTTAAATTCTGAATTTTGTACTTTACCTCACACTCTAATTTACCTTCTGTGTTCAAAATCTCTCCAGCATAAGTTCTCAACTTGACACCTGCGTCTTCTAAAGGCACATGAGCAAATAGTTTCTCATACATATCTTTACTCATTATGGAGAAATCAGCTGCAGTATCCACTTCCATTGTTACAGGTGTGTCATTAATACACAAGTCCACATTATACCTATGTTTAACTTTCTCTTTACGACTGGTGTAAATAGTAAACACATGGGCACTCTCATCATTATCAGATCCAAAATTACTAACACTCATGAATACTGTTTTTCATTTCCTTCTCTCCACCTTCAACGGCGTATACTCTACCTTTATCACTTCTACAGGCAGGAGCAATAAGTCCAATACGTTGACAATTGTAACATTTTGAATTCTTGAACTTACACTGAAAGCTTTCATGTTTCCCTCGGCACCTCTTACATTTTAAATCAGCATGTGTTCTTTGTTTTGTGGTATACTTATTCCTTTTAGCTACAGTTACTTCACACACTGAGCCACTACTGCTAACTGTTTCACTACGAGCATTGGGAACAAATTCTCTGGTGTTTTTCTCGGTCAATTCCATGCTTGTAGCTATCTGACATGCACTTTCAAAAGTTAAGTTAGTGGTGTTCATTAACTTATTCTGTATTTTTTCATAATTCAGGCCTATTACAAACCTGTCTCTTAGAGCTCGGTTTAAGAACTGTCCAAAGTTACAGTGAATGGAAAACTTCTTCAAAGCTACTATATAATTACTTACTGATTCATCTTTACCTCTATCTCTGGTGCCAAATCTGTAACTTTCAGCGATCTCAAGTGGAGCAGGATCAAAATGTTGCTTCAGAATCTTGGTACTCTGAATCAGTGAGGAGTCCTTGGGTTTGTCTGGAGTAAGCAGATTGACCAGAGTCGAATAAACATTAGCTCCTACCTCTGTCAAAAAGATTGCTTTCCTTTTCTCTTGAAGGTCTTTCTTCTTCTGAGCATCACCACCGTCGTCCATTAATTCATTTGCCAGAAAGAAGAAGTCCATTCTCTCACAATATGATGTGAAATCTTCCTTGTCTGCATCATACTCCCCCAATCGTCGATGTATCCACTGACGCCAGCCATGGTTGCTCTCTTCACTTAAATTCTCCAGGTTCAGAGTAGCCTTCCCTTCAGTGGCCACTATCCTCTCTTCAAGGACTTCACCAACACTTTGTGAATCCCATCCTCGTCGCCAGTGTAGTATCTTGCGTTATTTAATGGGAGAATGACAAGCACATGGTCCGTCTGGCTGGGCGTTTATTCTCTGTTCTTCGTTACAATGTACCTAACACATTTCGTGTTTACACAAGCCTAAGCACTTTCTGACTTTGGTAAGAAGTAACATAATATATAATATATATATTCAATAAAGGCAGCATATAAACATACATATATATAACATATATAATCAATAAGGCAGCATATAAACATGCATATAAATATATATAACACCGATAGCCCAGTTTGTTGGCTTTCGCCTTAGTAGCCTGTCCATCATGTATTGCCATCATCCGTTGGTGTAGTCGTTGGGTTTCCATGTTGGTCACCTCTTACGCCTATATCGCCGTTGGGGTCTTGTTGGAGTTCTGTAAGCATGTCTGCCTAATGCGGTGCTCCACTGCAGGTTAATTCGTAAGGCAACGGAGCAATAGTTGGTAGGCACCAGGACGAGTCCACATGCCAGTGGGCCTATGCGCCGTCCCTCTGAGCCCCACTGCTGCTCCGAGATCCCCTGCTGGTCTAGCCTGGTGAAAAGGCTGTGTACTGGTAGAGGAGGACTTATGCAAGTTGCTTCCCTGTTCGCCATGAGGGCTAGCCAGCGGCGGTAGCTGAAAGCGAGAGGTAGCAAGCAGCGTTTGCACCTTAACACTAACATAATGCTGCCACACTTGACGCATTACACCACCCTGAACACACACACACACACACACACACACACACACACACACACACACACACACAAACTACAAACATATCCATAGGAACATCAACTGTCTTTGATGAGTACCATTTGCTCTGACAGAAACTGTGGAGGCATGAATTCTTGAAACACTAACATATTATCGAAAAGTGGTCCTACATTGCATTGTCAAAATATAGAATTTTCACTAAGCTTTCCAGAATATATGTACCTGAGTTGAGAATCAGTCTTTTCTGTTCAGAGACTGTGCTAGCAGATATGACCAACTCCATTGTGTTCCTGAAACTGCCTTTTTATATATATCTTAATAATTTCATTTGTCTCACTGACGGGAAGAAGGATGCCCATGTCCTGTTAAACCCAGCCAGTATTCCTAATGAGTGTGCCCCTTCTCTCGATCATTCCTCAATGCTAAAATGCAACACTACACATCTGCTTCCTCTCTCTCAACTTTTGTCTTATTATAAATATTTTATGCATTAAAATCATTCCAAAAGTCCTAATAGATTTTGGAATGTCATTATATATCGCTTGTTTCAGTTACCCCTCTAGGCTCTAACCATGCACTCCATGTTCCTTAATAAACTATTCTCTCTCTAATATTCCCCACAAACGTTATATTAAGTATTAATTCTTCCCCCAGGATCGACAACGATCGAAGAAGGTGACTGAAAACACGTATCCTACAAAACACAAAAGTGGAGTGGAGCCACCAAGCCTGTCCGAGGGTCTACCTGCACCTAACCCACACCTGGTCCATCAAGACTCCAACCCTTCCTCACAAGAGTCTCTCCACCACTTCTCAGGGGAAGAAGGGGGGGAGCATCATGCTACAGGTGACGTAGCCTCACAACATAGTATGACCGGTGTTCTTCACAACACACAAGGAGATACTCACCACAACACACAAGGAGATACTCACCACAACACACCACAAGAATCTCACCACGTTACTGAGAGCACCTTCGACCAGACTATGATGCCCTTTGCCTGGACGGAAAGCTCAGAGATAGATTTCGAACCCACTGTTGGAACTGAACGTAACCCAGGGATGGAAGTGGTACAAGAACCTGTAGTTCTACCCGTGACGGAGGGCAAGAACCGCGGCCAAGAACCCATCGTCCACTATGGTCTTCCCAAGGAACTGCTGCCCATACACCCGGGCGGTGGGTCCAGGTTCGATGACCTGGAGAGAGAGAAGCTGGAGAGAGCGAAAATGGCCCAGACAAAGGCTGATGAAGAGGACACTGATAATGGCACCTCACATGATGCAGAGGGATTATATAGTTCAGCTGCGTCTCTCTGTTTCTCCTCCTTAATTTTTTCATTTTCCTATCTGAGAATACTAATTTAAGGTGACACTGATTGAATGTATTTAGTCGTATGAATTTCAGAACCATTCCAGTACTTTACACAATATACAAATTTAATATTCACTTACATTACACGTTAAGTACCTCTACTCTGAGCACCAAGATAATGCTTCAGTCGTTACAATATAAAGCTGGAACATTCAGAAATTCACTCGAGTATTGGATCATGCTGTTAATGCTTGTTTTATTGTTTGTTTTTGTCATATATCCATATGTATATCTTTATCTGTGCAAACTTCGTTGTAGTTCATAGTGACAAGTTAAATGTTTTGGGGATATAAAATGGTTACAATTTATTTTTATCTTTCTCTAACCTTATTGTATAACTCCTTAAGCTTGTGGGCTTTTGAACGTTACTGCGGTACTGTACCTCATTCATAGCGCTTGTACTGCACTGCTTCATTACAATACAGCTCTTTTCTGTTTCAGTATAATGCTCAAAGTGCTGTAGTAATTTAGTGCTATACCCAGAGTACTTCAGTGCTCCAGTACAGTATTGTGCTACATAAATATTGTACCTAGGGTAAATCACTGCTTCAGCTATTCACAGAGAATATTACAGTCTCAGTCATGTATCCATAGTACTGAACTACACCACCGTACTGAAATAGCTCAGTACTGATATTCTTCATTTATGTTAAAACAGTGCTGTACCGTATACAACCACCTCACTATTGTACCCACAGTACTGTCCTGCTGTATTACTGTACAGAGAGTATTGTGCTACTCAGTGCAGTACTGTACACACACTTCTGTAATGTTTCAGTGGGGTTTTTTTTTTTTGTTTTTTACAGAAGCGTGTCTACGGTACTGAAACGCAACAGAACTATACCGCTTCAATGCTGTTCCCAAATTTCTGTATTGCTTTAGTACATTACTGTTGTCAGGGTAATATAATATTTCCTAAATAAACCCACAGTTCTATATTGTTTCATTATTGTATTACTTCTATATTGGGTCCTGTTTCTGTATTGCGCACATATTACTGTACAGTACTGCTTCGGTACTGTACCCAAAGAACTGTACCGCTGCAATACTGCAACCAGAGTATTGAACTACACCAGTACTACAGCACAGTACATGTATAAGGAATTATTAATATTCTCACATTTATGTAATATTTTAAGACTGCATTCATAGTATTGTGCTCCATTACTACATTACTTCATTCACTCTACCCATCGTAGTGTCTATTCTCAGTAATGTCCTACGGCAGTGTAAAGCTTCATTGCTATACTCTAAGTAAGAACTGTACTGCTTCATTACTGCATCTAGAGTATAATAATGGTTATATTATCTACCTACAGTATTGTAGTGTTCAGCATAGTGTATCCTCAATACTGTACTGTGTCAGTAGTACAATGCCTCTGTTGTTGCCATTGTAATGTACTGCTTCAATATTGTATCCACAGTATACCTCTATTTCAGTACTGGGCTGTCCCAGCCCCGAACTCACGGTACTATACTGTTTCATTACTATTTCACAATATTACACCCTAAGTAGTATATTGATTCACTTTATTACTTCAGTACAGTGACCGCAATACTGTATCTCAGATTTTATTGTTACTTTAGTACCCTACACAAAATATTAAACTCCATCAGTGGGTTACCCAGAGTTAAAGACCTACTTTAATATTGTACCAATTGCAATGAATTATTATCTTAGTAATGTAATCTACAGTATTCCTAGCTTTTCTATATTGTTCATTTACCTTGTTAATCCACAGGATTTCCCCCAGTCTGATTTAGTAACTGAAGATAGAAAAGCCATGAATATATATTGTAGGGTTTCGTGATATTATGTTGTCTAGCACTCAGGATGGATGGAAACTCTAAGGTGGTGGTTTTCTTATATAATATAAGTTATATGGTAGACAGTCTGGTGCTGGAGATGCCGTGTGGTGAGGAGCTGCTCAGTAGACACGTTCGATGAGTAGCGTGTTGAAGGAGGTAGATGTGCAGGAGCTTCGTTAGAGAAGATGTTGCATGTTGCTGGCCTCCTGGTTGAATGAAAGCTGGACAGCGAGGAGCTTGCTTGGAGGAGGTGTTGCGTGTTCAGGAACGTAGAGTAGAATAAGAGAGCTGGTTGGTGAGGACGCTCAGAGAAGGACAGCTGGTGGGTCGCCATGCTCGCCGGCGGGAGCGAGAACCGCCAGGCAGGCGGAGGAGAAGCGAGGGCCGCCAGGCAGCGGCGGAGGAGGAGGTGTTGCGTGTTCAGGAACCAAGGCCAGAATGAAAATCAATGGAGAGACAGAGCTTTTATACACAGCAGCCGGAAGTAAATCTGTGGGAAGTCGCCGGTTTCTCGACTCCATTGCTAGGGAAGACGTGGCTGGTTGCTAGGATGCTGTGGCATCTGGTGACGCCCCCCCCCCCCCTGGGCCGCTCGTTTGGTTGCTAGGGAAGACGTAGCAGGTGGCTGGTTGCTAGGATACTGTGGCATTGGAATGCGGCTATGCAGTTGTAGGGGAGACGTCCACTACAATACTCCCCCTTCCCTCCAGGCCGTGTAGGAGACTTGTTGTCTGTAGAGTTGCTTAGCACATGTGAGGCAGAACGGGCGGTGCATGCCTCATGTGAGACAACGGCGATGGCGTGGATGAGCCGGTCGCTGGATACAACTGTCTATATACACACTATCTGTGGGAGGAGAGAGAGAGAAAAAGGGTGTGTGGAGGCGATGAATGTTGTGCTTCCCTCATGACAGGTACAGAGTCGTCAGATGCGCCTGCTGGGGTGTGTGGGCCTGGCTCAGGAGCAGGGGCTGCATCAGCAGAAGCGGATGAGGGCTCGTGACAGCAGCTGGGTCCACGACAGCAGCAGGGTGCAGGACATTAGCAGGGAGTACCTGAGGGAGAAAAGAGGGGTGTGTGGATCCGCACTCAGGAAGAGAGGCAGCGTCAGGGGCGGCAGGGGTTACTGCTGGGCCGGGGTCGGCGTCTGAGGCAGGACGGGTGTGCTGGGGTCGGTAGGATGTGGTGCGTGGGGCAGGAAGAGGAGCTGGTGTCTGCTTAGAGTAGTAGAGCTGCTCTAGAGTGTCTAACCTGCGGTGTAGAGACAGTAGTTGTAAAGCCGATGAGAGCTGCTTCTGTGTGGATAAGCCAGTCTTCGATGCTGCTTGATGGTGGGAGCGTGATCAGTTTCTCCTCCATCCTGTGTGAGTGCGAATCTCCGGGAGTCACCATTTGTAGGGTTACGTGATAGTATGTTGTCTAGCACTCAGGATGGATGGAAACTCTAAGGTGGTGGTTTTCTTATATAATATAAGATATATGGTAGACAGTCTGGTGCTGGAGATGCCGTGTGGTGAGGAGCTGCTCAGTAGACACGTTCGGTGAGTAGCGTGTTGAAGGAGGTAGATGTGCAGGAGCTTCGTTAGAGACGATGTTGCCTGTTGCTGGCCTCCTGGTTGAATGAAAGCTGGACAGCGAGGAGCTTGCTTGGAGGAGGTGTTGCGTGTTCAGGAACGTAGAGTAGAATAAGAGAGCTGGTTGGTGAGGACGCTCAGAGAAGGACAGCTGGTGGGTCGCCATGCTCGCTGGCGGGAGCGAGGACCGCCAAGCAGGCGAAGGAGAAGCGAGGGCCGCCAGGCAGCGGCGGAGGAGGAGGTGTTGCGTGTTCAGGAACCGAGGCCAGAATGAATCACAATGGAGAGACAGAGCTTATATACACAGCAGCCGGAAGTAAATCCGTGGGAAGTCGCCGGTTTCTCGACTCCGTTGCTAGGGAAGACGTGGCTGGTTGCTAGGATACTGTGGCATCTGGTGACGCCCCCCCCCCCCCTGGGCCGCTCGTTTGGTTGCTAGGGAAGACGTAGCAAGTGGCTGGTTGTTAGGATACTGTGGCATTGGAATGCGGCTACGCAGTCCTAGGGGAAACGTCCACTACAATATGAGAGATGAAAATTTTTCCTTATGTCATCAACGGTAAATATCAATACTGAAGATCTCAAGAAGAATCAATAAATGGTAGGGGAGAAGGAAATCTTACACTGAAACAAAACTTTTATTATAACTAAACTTTAAAGCAATCTTTAAGGAAAATAATTAGAAGCAACACTTCTAAGTACCAATAGGCAGTAGAAATAGATTATAAACATTAGAAGACTTATACACCTTGAATTAACATCAATCAGCTGATTAAGACACAAGAAAACCAATGTGGTCTTTAGCCGAGTGTACCCTGATAATGAGATAATTTGACAACTCACCCCGACATTAGGGTGTGTCAATTTTGTCAACATGTTAAAAATCAAATTTGGTAGTCAAAATATTGTGCCTCTTTATGTCTAAACTTGAGATTAGCAAACAAAAATGAATTGAAATAACCCTCACCTACATCAATTATACCTTAAAGTTTCAAATATCAGTATTTCAACAAATTAATGCGACTTGATTAGAATTATTCACTTGATATTAACTAATCTCATGTAAGCATATGGATTATGGAGTATTTTATGGTTCTATAGCTTGTGTACAATATGCATGTCAGAACATGAACATGAACAGGCTCTCCGTGTGGGACAGTTTAATTGTTGTTTTGACTTGTACCAAGCGTGAGGATAAGGCGCCCGGCTCACTCTCCTTCTAGATATCATAGACGGTGGTTTGCTCTCATTGCACTTGCACCTACTCTACCAGACGAATTCTACATTTTAATTATTGTCGCAGTTACTTATATCATTGTATAAAACATTATGTTTTAAGAAATTATTATGTTATTTCTGTTTCAGCATTTTTGATAAACAAATTGATATTTTTTGAAACAACAATTGAATTATGAAACATTGAAATATTTTTCTATTTGTCAGATAGTGTGAAGATGTCAAAATTGAAGACAAGAAGTCAGTTGTCAACCCACTTGAGCCTGCTAGTTGGTAAAGGGAAGGAGCTTCCTGTATCAGAACTTCCAACAGTGAGAGACATGCTAAGATTAGGGTTACTCCTTCGAGAAAAAAATGCAAAGGACAGAAGGAACTATACAGATAAAGAACTCATAAATGACATGATAGTCCCTCTTCTGCATCAATGGACAAAAGCTAATGCACTATTCAAACCACCTGTGATTAATCAGTGTCGAACTATTGAGCTAAAACTAACGAAATTATGGCACAAAGCAGTTGAAACATCACTTGGTAAGGGAAACTTAGCCAGGAAAAATGAATTTCTGCACACACTTGATACTCTGTTTAACATTTTGACCTGCAAGTGCTCCATACAATTATGTTCTGAATCCAACTGTTCTCACTCAGGTAAGAGAGAAAATAATTCCCACATTGATTGTGGTTGTCCTCGTGAAAAGAAGATCCCTGTTTTAGAGCTCGAATTTATAAAGGCACAGAGGACAAAGGCAGAAGGCCAAGGAAGTATGCAAATGGGTTCAATAGATTATTCAGAAACAAAGAAGCAGATTGCTAATGCCAAGAAGAGAGAACAAATCCGAGAGAGGGAACAAAAGAAGAAAATGAAGAGTGAAGAAGCCATCCAAAGAGAGGAAGAGCTGTGTCAAGATGTTTATCACTTCTTTGATAGTTCTTCTGATGAACAGGAAGCAACATCAGATGATAGTTCCAAAGAGCCATCTGAACCTTTACTAAAGAAAATGAAATACAACACAAGAAATATTTCAAACATTGCTTTAGCTAGTATTTGCCACCATGCTGGACTTCGTGAGGCTGCAGAAATTGCAACTGCCGCTTGGATAGATGCAGGCCTCATCAGCCGGGAGGATGTATCTTTGGTGATAGATCATAATAAAATTAGAAGAGCACAAAAAATAATGAAGGAAATATCTGATCAGCATGAAAAAGATTTAAGCGAGGGAGGGCTCTCCTGTCTTTTGTTTGATGGAAGAATAGATGACACAAAAGTTTTGCTAGAAGTAGAGGGAGTGAACAGAAAGTTTCCAGGTCTCATCAAAGAAGAACACTACTCTGTCTGTTCTGAGCCTGGTGGTCGGTTTTTGTTTCACTTTGCTCCCGAAACTGAAGTAGAAGGGAAGAAACATGCAGAGGTCATTGCTGATCATATTTTATGTTGGGTTCAGGAGAGAGGACTTGGCAGTTCACTGCAGGCTGTTGGTGGAGATTCAACTGCAGTGAACACCGGATGGCAGAGGGGTGTAATGACGCATTTAGAGAAAAAACTAGGAAGAAGACTTGTTTGGATTGTATGTGATTTACATACAGGCGAGCTACCTCTTCGTCATCTCATCCAGGAACTTGATGGTCCTACAAAGAGCAACAACAAGTGGTCAGGCCCCCTTGGCATCATGCTGGATGAAGCAACACAACTAGAAATAAATACAACCTTTCCAAAGGTCGAAGTTGGCCCTCCCCTTCCGGCGTTGTCTGAAGGAGTCATCAAAGATCTCAGCACAGATCAATCCTATGCTTATCGTATTGCCCAAGCAATAAGATCAGGAGAAGTGCCTCAGTCATTGGCTCTCTTGGAGATTGGACCTGTCAGTCACAGCCGTTGGTTAACTACAGCTCTTCGTTTCTGCAGGATTTGGATTTCCAAACACGAATTGAAGGGCAAAGTGCTGAAGAATTTGAGGTTAATTGTTGAATTTATTATTGGAGTTTATCTTCCCCAGTGGTTTAGTGTGAAACTTAATCCTATGTGGGTGGATGGGCCCAATCACCTTTTGTTTCAATTGCAGCTAGTAAGAACACAGAGGAAGGTAGTGAGGGACATCGTGTTACCTGTAGCAAGAAGGTCCGCTTGGTATGCTCGATCAGAAGCAGTTTTGCAAGCAATGCTTTGCAGTCAATGTACCAATCTCCGAACCGAGGCTGTAGAAGTCATTCTAAAGATTAGAGGAACGCTAATAGATGACGACCAGTTGGGAGACTGTTCGTTTCATTCAAGAAAAGTTCCCCCAATAAACGTCAATGCCACCAAATTGTCAGAATCGGTTGACTTGAGTTTGGAAGTCTTAGAGCCACCATTGACAACAAGTCTAACTAGCCAAGAATTGAGAAACCTTAAAGAGACTCCAATGCAGGTGCCGAAGTGGCCTTCCCACACTCAAAGTGTGGAGAGATGTGTGAAAATGGTCACAGAAGCAGCGGGCCATGTTTACAGCTACGAGAGGCGAGAAGGTTACATCAAAGCACAAATAGCAAGCAGACTACTGATGACAAGAAACCAAAGCAAAGAGAGTATGAAGGCATTGGTTACTTTCAAATAGACTACGGATAATAAAATATAATAATTTGAAACTTGAAACAGTAACATGTGTGCAAACGCTGGTTATGTTATAAATTCACAAATATGTACATTTAAAAATCCATTTGATGTAGGTAGGACTTATTATAAAAAAAAATTTATGCCAGAATATTGTTTTGCATGCTTAAAGACTACAATAAATTGCTACCAAATTACTCGATTTTCAATTTAGCCAGTTCACCCCCTAAATTGACACACCCTACCCCGACATTTCACCAGATACAAAAATTGTTGAGCCCTACTAAGCTAAGATCTCATATATATATATATATATATATATATATATATATATATATATATATATATATATATATATATATATATATATATATATATATATATATATATATATATATATATATATTTATATATATATATATACTTAAGTAATGTGACAAATGATTCAGAATACAGTATTATAGTTAGGATAAGATAAACCAAACTAGGCTTGATTATGACTCGGTTCAACACACTTGAAACACACTACAGTATTGTATTATTATAACCAGAGCCTTTGTCGCGAAAAGTAGTGCGATATAGGTAAATATAATTGTAAATATTTCTTCATATTAAGTATTAGAATATTAAGTTGAGTATAACATTATGTAATTTGTGTTCCTAGTTATTCGGACGAGATAACAAAGTACAGTAAGTGTTTTTATGTGTCGCTCAAATGACTAAGAAAATTATTTTGGCAGGAGGTGAAATTCTTATCTTCTAAAGAATCTAAACTATGATTTGTGTCGCGAAAAGTAACGCGATGTATGTACAGTCAGCCAAAGATGCACCGACCCCATCCTGGATCTCGTGCTCGCAATTTTACTTGGCAATACTTGGTAAAGTAAGGCCGTAGGTAAAGGTGATTGTGATTGGTGGATCTTTTTTCGGCTGTATTACTGTCAGGATAAATATTAAACAATCCAAAGGTCGAATTATTATAATAATGAACTATTCATTGTTATTTAAGGTCAAAAGAAGTTTCCAAATGTTCTTATAATTGCTTAGATAATGAAGAAAATTTGATCTGAGAATCTTGTGGCAGTCCTCGTTCCTCGTTGTAGTTGAGTTGCCAGGTGCAAATTCCTCAGGGGCGCCGTGTGGGGTGTCTGGGTCCATAGGGCCGGATGCAGGATCCTCATCAGGAGCAGGATCCTCATCAGGAGCAGGGTCCTCGTTAGGAGCATGGTCCATATCAGGAGCAGTAGGTACCTGAGGATGAAAAGAGGGTACCCAAAAATGTTGTGGACAAGATGGTGCTGTAAGTTGCAACTATAATAATAATAATAATAATAAACGGATTATTAATAGAGTTGCAGCCGGTGGCTGAAAATATACAGACTTACATTTGGTTTAGACATAATGATATAATATGCATTGAATACATTTAAAGGGCTGTACAGTACATAAATCAGGAGTTGTTTATTATTTTAACAATAGATGGAATGGTGCTATTCTTATATCTATCGGTGTGGGTTTTTATGGGCTGAATTTTGTTGTAGTAGTGGACTGCGTGAGGTGGGTGGGGGGCTGCCGGTGGCAGGAGGTGGCGATGACGAGGGTGGTGCAGTAGTCCACTGCCAAACCTTGCTAGTGCTTGGTGGTGGGGGTCACTGAGGGATGGCATTTCCAGGGTGGAGAGAGCGTTGATGTAGCCAGAGTAGTCTGTGCCGAGCATAATTCTGCAGGCCCTTTTCTGTACCTTTTCTAGCCGACGTTGTTGAGTGGAGTTGAGAGAAGACGACCAGGCTGGTGACGCATACGTTAGTTTGGGGAGAATAAAGGCGTTGTAGATAGTCCTCAGCTCTGGCTTGCATATCCCAAGTGACCTAAGTCGTCGTAGCATGTAGAGTCGGTACGAGGCTGCCTTGATTGTGTTGTTTACATGGGCCTTCCAGTCCAGTTTGTGGTCTATGGTAACACCCAGGAGTTTGGCAGACTGCACTAACTGGAGAGGATGGGCACCCACTATGACTGCTGGAGCTTGCACTGGAGTGGTGGCGGTATTGATGTGCATGACTATGGTTTTGGTGTGGTTGATGGTGACCTTGTTCTCCGTAGTCCATACCTGTAGCCTGTCCAGGGTGCCTTGTAGCGATGAGTAGTCTGGTGCGGTGTTGTGCACTGTAACCCCCACAGTGCTGTCATCCACGTACTTCCACCTGTGAGGAGTGTCCGATAGAGCGTCGTTGATCAGGATGAGGAAGCACAGTGGTCCCATCTTGGTCCCCTGGGGAACACCGCAGGTGAGGTGTTGGAATGTGAAAACAGAACCCTGATACCTCACTGCCTGACGACGTCCAGTCAAGAAATCAATGAGCCATGAGACCAGGTTGGTGGGTAGACTGGTGCAGACGTGGTTTGTTGGGGGTAATGCTGGGCTGGGGGCCCATGGGGTGTACTGCGCACATCATTGTCATCCCTAAAAATCCCATCTAATTCATATTACGCTACATAACATTCAAATGCACCGCGCTTGTAGAACCCCAGAAAACGGGAAACATTGAGAAAGGACAACTCACCTACTCAAGGTTCCTAGACCCTGTGTCTGTATTGTACCCAGGTATAGTTATATCATATCAAGTGTATGTATTCCTAGCATTAAGGATCACTTAGGGTAGGCATAAGATGAAGGTTAAAGTCCAGTTGAGCCGGACTAGTGTACTGTAAGACTAAGTGTGGAGCAGGGTTTGAAGGTCCTACTATTTACGTCTGTGAGCGTGTAGCGAACATAACTCCAACAGATATCATATGAAAATACATGAGAACAATGATCTGGAAAAAGGATAAATGTATCAGAACTATGTGAGGTGTTGACAGTGATCTAGAAACTATACTAGAAAGGAAATATCGTGTATGCGTCGGTATGAATTTAATACACCTCGTAGCCTCACGTGACATATACCCACGACAGGTACAGTGATCAGAGAATCTTATGTCTGTGTTCAAATAGTGCAATGTGTGAGAGGAGGATCCCTCATTACAGTTTTTAAGTGAAGTTGATACACCCCCGCCCTGATCATTCGGCTTTTGTTTCAAGGCGCGTCATGTACCCGCCTCAGATGCCCGTTGATATTAAAATCCCAGGCATTTAACCCAGCACTAGCAAACCAAGACCTGACCTTAGTGTGCAATTTAGGATTAATATATGTGTTTATAAGAAATGAGTGACAATATACCGTCAAGTGTTCAGGTGAGAACCATAAGAAACAAAAGTGTAAATTGAGGATTGGAAACTGTAGGCCTATGTGACGAGAAGCGGCGGGAAGCCGGCCTTAGTCTTTCCCGTTCTGCCGTCACCACAGGTCAGTGCCCTAGCGGGCTATATCCCGCCCTACAATTAAGGTTGATAAATAGAAGTTACTACAGTTTAAAGCTTTGCTGGATATATAAGTGTGATAGGGATGTGTTAAGGGGTGGGATAACCGCCCGTCAGGCATTATTGCTTAGTCTTTCCCGTTCTGCCGTCACCACAGGTGCCATGTGGCCGGAGTATCTTGCCGCCCGGCCGCCATTGTCCACGTGAGCGTCACCCCAGGGTGGGAATTACTCCCCCGCTATACCAGTCTCCTGTGAACCGGTGGATTCCCAGCGCACCACTCCACATGAATAGTCACAACTAAGGAGACCGTGAGAAACTGCGGTCGTCACTTGGGGCGACCTATGATACCAGGCGTAGAAATAGTGCTGGTATGTCTCTAGGTGAAGCCCTCGTCTCTACCCACCGAGGGCGGTGTGCGAACGAGGTGCCCGTTGTGTATACCTAAAAGTCACCCGGAGTCACATACTTGCAGGTATGGAGTGTAACAGGTGTGTTGAGATGGTGCTACTACAGCATGTATGATAACCGACGGTGCTACAACCCACCCAAGTGGAGCAGTCTGTGTGTTAAGGGATAGTGTAAGAAGGAACGACCGAGATACGGCGTTCCCCGATTGTTATGCAATAAGTAGGTGGATGACCCGCCAGTAATGTAAGAGTCTGGGGCCCAGCTGGGTAACCAAAATTCTGTTGTTCTTCTGAGGAAGGCCAATTCATGTATATGTTTTTTACCAGTATGTTTTATAAGGAATAAATCAATTAAGACATGTTATGGTTTCCCCCTTCTTTACCCTCATCGATCTGGTCAATGGAAAACCTAACCCAATGCCTAGTCCACTCTGCCTGCTACCTAACGAGCTACATGCTGTCCAGAGGGGGTCTGGTGGCAGCGACCCTTAGGAATTAAGATTAGAGTTAAGTTATCCCCTTAGATTTAGTGACCCCAGATCTGGCAGTATAGGGGTAAGGTGGCCGGCTTCACTCGATCTATGCTGGTAGTCTCATGTCTGCCATTGCGAATGATCGTCAGGAACTTTGCTGACCGTGCAAAAACCGGGAAGGGTCAGTCGTAGGGGCGTTTAAGTGGGTTGCGGTGAGCATCGCGTCTGACGAAGACATACTCGGCATTGAGTGGTGCAGGAGGGATGTGTTCAGGGCGACGGGAAGGCTGGGGTGGGGCAGTCGCTTTGAATGCAGAAACTGCTTGTTGTAGTGTTTGCAGTAGGTCGTGACAGGCAGCAGGAGTGAAGTGGTCAAGGTCAAAAGTAAGTGAGAAGTCCCCGTGTAGGCGAAGGGGCTCGCCTAGGGTGAGATCTGCTGGGCTGCAGTCCTTGTCCTCTTTGTGTGATGCGAGGATGCCAAGGAGCACTAAGGGTAGAGCATCCGACCAACTGTAGGGGTCGTGCTGTGCCTTGATGGCGTCCTTCAGCTGCCGATGAAACCGCTCTACCATGCCGTTGGATTGAGGGTGGTAAGCAGTAGTGCGGTGCCTGGAAGTGCCGAGGAACTGTAGGAGACTATGCCAGAGTTGTGACTCAAACTGAGCTCCTCGATCAGTGATGACAGTCGTGGGAGGACCGAAACGGGAGACCCAACCAGGCAGGAAGACGCGGACGGCTGACTCCGCTGTAGCATTGGGCATGGGAATGGCTTCTGTCCACCTGGTGAAACGGTCAATGCAGGCGAAGATGTAGGTGTTGCCGCGGGATGCTGGAAGAGGTCCCACGATGTCAAGGTGCACTACCTGGAAGCGTCCTTTGGGTACAGGAAAAGTTTCTAAGGGAGCCCGTGTGTGGTTATGTATCTTACAGGACTGGCAGGCCAGGCACTGGGCAGCCCATTTCCTAGTATCAGCCTTGATGCCGGGCCAGACGACACGTTGCATGAGAAGGCGCTGGGAGGCCCGTATACCTGGGTGGCTGAGACCATGGATGCGGTTGAAGATGGCGCGGCAGTGGATGTGAGGCACGACGGTCTAAGCTGCCCACAGGACATGTTGCACCACAACTTGATGTTCATGCCGGGAACGGAGAGCTGTCTGCAATCTATGGGTGGAGATAAGGGAAGAATGCTGGATATGCAACGAGAGAGGGTGTCGGCAATCTCGTGGCTGCCCTTGATGTGTTGGATGTCGCTGGTGAATTCTGAGATGTAAGCAAAGTGGCGAAGAACACGAAGTGTATGTGTCTGGGAGGCTGAAGCGAAGGCATGGACGAGGGGCTTGTGATCAGTGAAGATGGTGAACTGACGGGCCTAGAGGAAGTGCTGGAAATGCTTGACAGCAAGATATATGGCCAGGAGCTCTCGATCGAAAGCGCTGTACTTGAGTTGAAGTGGTTGAAGCCGTTGTGAGAAGAAGGCAATGTGCATGAGAGTTCCGTTGATCTCCTGCTGTAAGACGGCGCCCACGGCAGTAGAAGAAGCGTCGGTTGTGAGAGTGGTCCAGGCATTGGGAGCAGGGTGAGCCAACAGGGTAAGGCGTTTGATGTGCTGCTTGATAGTGATGAATGCTGTAAAAGCCTCTTGAGTCCAAATGAGAGGCTTGTGAGACGTCTTGGAGAGGAGCGAGAATGTTAGCAGCCTGGGCAATGAAGCGATGGTAGTTGTTGACTAAACCCAGAAATTCTCGGAGCTTCTTCGCTGTTTCAAATTTGGGGAACTCCTTGATGGCAGTTACCTTCTGTGGTAGGGATTGGATGCCGCTCGACGAGACTCTGACCGAGGAAGTCGATGGAAGAGCAGAGCTGCTCGAGGGTGTCCATCCTGCTGTGTAGAGACTGTAGCAGGTCCCTCATGCCTTGTGAGATGTAGCTCGACTGAGGAGCGCTGATCCGACTGACAAGATCGGAGGTAAGTGACCATGTGGCCGCCGAGTTGTCCGCGGTAGCAAGGCGCACAGCAGTGTATTCATGGAATACTCTGTCTGCCATGGCTGCGTACGGCGCCGGGGTTGTAGAGTAGTCCAGTGCGAACTTCTGTGGGGAGCTTCTGTGCGTGAAGCTGGCGCAGGACAGTGTCAGGAAGCCTGTCCGTGTGGCAGGAGTTCAGTCTACGCATCTCGTCCCAGAGACGCGCAGGCGTTGATTTGCCGAGGGGTAGACTTGATAGGTCTTGCACGAGACTGGCGCCAGGCCGCTGGTATCGCCTCTTCAGAGCATCTCGTAGAGCTGCGAATTTGTTGTCAGCTGGAGGGTTGGTGATGCTTTCTGAGACTTGCATGGTGACTTCTGTGGGAAGGAACAGACCAGGGCCAAACAACTTTTGCTCGTCTTAAGCTGTTGAGCCGGTGAGAGCTGCCTCCACATGAATTATCCAGTCCTCGATGCTGTGGTTGAAGACTGGAAGAGAGATCCGTTTCTCATCCAACCTTGTGTGAGTGAGTCACTCCGTGGGTTACCAATTGTAGCGTAATGTATGTGGCTAGTTGTCAAATTTCTCTTTGGGTTTATCTATTTTCTCTTTGTTAGGCTCACATACACTTACACTTCGTGGCATTGTTTTTATCCGTTTCACCACTGATCGGCTCGTTAGCCGCTTGGGCGATCGGCTACGTCTCTGTTACTTTTCTTTTTCTTTTATCCTCTCCATTGAATCTTATCGGCCGTTTCTTCGACCGTCCTTGAAGCTCACAGAGATCTTTCCGTGGCTCTTCACATCTTCTTTGGTTCTCAATTTCCCTAAATAATCTGGCATCGTCCGCAAACATTTGTGTGGAGGAGTGTATAGCTTCTGGCTTGTCATTTATGAAACAAACAAGCAAACACCAACGGGCCCAATACGCTGCCCTGTGGCGAAGAGAATTAAAATAAAGTATATACCGAACTTGGTCTTTCCCCCTTACAGGATCGTGTCCAGGAGTTTTACATAAAAACTGCCGTTTCCATTCTACGAGATCCTTGGGGCAACTATGTCCAAGCCAACTTGACTCCTTCTGTCCGAGGCCGACCTCCATCTAGAAGACAGTGGCGAGGGTCACTCATCCGAGCCTTTCAGGAACACGACCTCCTGCCTGATATTGTTGTCACCCCTGCTGTTGGTTCGTCTCCTTCTCCCGGGCTGGATTTTCAACCTGAAATGATTGCCCTCGGTGGACCGCTCCAGAAATCCCACGTGAACCCTGTTATTCTCTGCAAATACCACCTCTCCAGGATCGCCCACTGGTCCCCAGGTAGGGTCGTCCTCTACACTGATGGTTCTGTTGACCCCGCTACAGGTAGGGCCGGGGCTGGTGTCTACATCTCCCGTCCTGATGCCCCTGAGCCTATCAAACCGTCTCTCAGAGTTTCTGACGGGGCATCCTCCACTCAGGCTGAACTAATAGCCCTCCTTGCTGCCCTTCTCTCTGAGGAAGAAGCAGATGGTTTCTGCCCCTTGCTTGTCTGCTGCGATTCCAGGTCTGCTCTCGACGGGATGGCATTTGGATCCGGGAAAAATAAGGACCTCATCCTCCGAATACGAGGGTTAACATCCACACTTCAGGATGCAGGCCGTCCTGTGACATTCCTATGGATACCCAGTCATGTCGGTATCTTGGGGAATGAGGCAGCAGATGGCCTTGCCAAGACTGGCTGCAACAAGGCCACACCTGACTACGTAGTTCCTCAAACACTTTTACAGCTTAGGACTCAGATTCGCCGCAAACAGAAAGAAGCTTCGGAAGCAGCCATCCCCCTGGACTCCCCGCCCTCCTGGTACGATGTCCTCCGTAAACTTCCCGACCTCTCGTACGTCTATGGGAAAGGGTCGCGGAAAGGGGAAGTGATTGCTTCCCGTATCATCATTGGGTATGACTTTGCTTGGGAGATTGGTATCCCCGCATCCCCTGAGCAACGCTCTTGTGCATTATGCAGAAGACCCGACAGCAACACCCTTACCCACTACCTCCTAAGATGTCCCCACACACAACGCTTCCGTGACGCCTGCTGGACCACCACTCCACGACCCCCTGACGGAGACACGATGATCCTCCCCATACTGGCCAGATATTTTGAAAATAACATTAATTATGTGTTAAAGGAATATCCTTCCTTCCTTAGGCTTTAGTAAGCCCCTTTATAATATTTATACTGTATATACTTGTCACAATTGCCAGATGCTTCTGGTGTCATTGTACAGGGGTACCTCGTGACAGCACTACGCTCCCGCTTCCTCTATCAAGGAATAAACAATTGAAATTGAAAAATTGAATAAAAATTAACAGTGAGTGACAGTCCATTCAGTGGCGATGCGTATTATTTAAAGTACAACAGAAGAGAACAGTCGCCCGAAAGGTTAGTAACGATAAATGATAATTAAAAAAGAAAGTAGGATGAAAATTTCGCCTGCCGCTTAATGCTGTACTTTTTATTTATAGCAGAAACACCTTTCCTATTATTTTGGTTATTATTATTTTATTATTATTATTATTATTGTTATTGTTTGTAGTAGTAGTTATAGTATCATTATTATTATTATTATTATTTTCATTGTTTTGTTTGGATTATTCTATTACAATTCTTATATAGTTTTTATTTGTTTTTGTTTTGATACAGAAGTTGAAGTCTTTTAGTAAATGCGTCTGGTTGACAACTGTCGGCCGGGCAGCAGTGGCTGGTTAACCTCTGGAGAAACAGTAAGTGTGAGTTTTTCCGCGTCCAGGTAAATCTTTGTAAAATTTTCATCTTTTATGCAAGAAAAAGAGTATCATTCGTTATGTGAAAAATTTAGATACAGTATTGAAATATAGTAGTTTAGTCCTGCCAGACAGGGTAGTGGACACCCCGCACTCCCTGTAATAGTGAAATTGATACATTACAACAATAACAATACTGACATGTCTCCACGAACTAACTTTAAGAGATGGTTTAAAAGAGATGTATGCCCCTTCAATACAAAGTGTGACTTACATAAGGAGCTATAGGTTCACTTTGGTCAAGTAAATAAATATCGTTGGTTAGGTAGATGTGTAGGAGGGAAACTTTTAATGCACAACCCTTTACTTTTGCTTAATGTCTTGTGAACGTTTAAGATATGGTACAAGGCTGCCCAAAATATTAAAAAAAAAACTACTTTTGTTAACCTCAGTACTGTAGTTGATCACTGGCCTTCCTTCCAGCTGTCTTAACACCAACCAGAATCACATTGGATATAAGTGTAACGGTGGAAGAGATGGTGGTAGTTATATTGGATTAACCCGCTTGCAAAATCGATTGAAAACAATTATAAAAACGCCGGATTTTCATTGTTATATTATAGTGGAGACTGTTGTAGTTTGTGGAAATATGTTAAAAAGTGGATATTTTTAACATAAACGCTACTTAACATTTGTGGGTATGAACAACAGCCCTAACCTTACCTAGGTAAATTTGCATTGTCACACCATTCTCTGTTAGAAAGTCAAAAATATATTCGGTATTATTTTCTTGTAGCTCCGTTCATTCCTACCACTAATCTATTATCATATTCGAATAAGACGTCTAATTATAAGATAATTTTCATCTATTACATTACCGGCGGAATGTATAATATCGGAGATAGCTTTTCCAAATAAATTTCTATTTTCTTCCATTATTTCCCGCCATTATCGTCTGCCTCATACCTAACACTGTGTGTCTCTCGCGTCTCTTTCATAAATCATGACGCGCATGAATACCCGTACACGTAACGCGGCCAATCAAAAGCGTTTTTGCTAATTCAAAGTATATTTGGCCCAATCAAAATCGAGTTTTATTTTGGGTCTCTCATATTTTGAAATTCTAGTTCAGTTCCGACCATGGAATTCTGCAATGGATGTCACTTAAAGTATATGGAGCTGATTGCGAGTTTTTGGGAAAAAAACGTAGAAACTAGAGCATTTTTTCGATCGCATGGTGTTCTTCCAACCTCAGTAAAGTGTACTAAGAACAAGACAATGTAAATATCGCAAAGACCAACATATGTGGCGTTAGGTAAGAATCCCAGAATGCAACGACGAACAAGAACCAGGCCAATAAGGTAAGAAATTGGTGATTCCATCATATGGTGAGAGTCAGTTAGGTTAGGTTAGGTTAGGTTAGGTTTGGTTTGGTTATTATTTTTCTAGTGTTTTATTGTGTATTTGTTTGTCGCTTAGGCACTTTTTTTTCTCGGATAATGTCAAATGAAAAAAAATCGCAAAAAAAAACCCGGCTAATTTCCGCCAAAAAGGAAGGTCATATTCGGTCTCAGCACACACAAATACACTAGAAAAATATATTTTTAACTTGCTACAAGTGAACGGAGCTATAAGAAAAATTTACCATATATTCTTCTAGTATATTTCTGTGTGTTTAGACAGAATATGACCTTCCTTTTTGGCGGAAATTAGCTGGGGGGTTTTTTCGATTTTTTTCGTTGGACGTTTTCCGAAAAAAATCATGGCAAAAATACACAAAAAAAAAAAACACTAGAAAAACAAAAACCAAACCTAACCTAACCTGACTCTCACCATATGATGGAATCACCAATTTCTTACCTTATTGGCCTGGTTCTTGTTCGCCGTTGCATTCTGGGATTCTTACCTAACGCCACATATGTTGGTCTTTGCGATATTTACATTGTCTTGTTCTTAGTACACTTCACTGAGGTTGGAAGAACACCATGCGATCGAAAAAATGCTATAGTTTCCACATTTCTTTCCTGAAACTCGCAATCAGCTCCATATAATTTAAGTGACACCCATCGCAGACTTCCATGGTTGGAACTGAAGTTGAATTTCGAAATATGAGAGACCAAAAATAATACTCGAATTTGATTGGGCCAAAAATACCGCGAATTAAACCCAAAATCATTTTAATTGGTTTAAAAACAAAAAGGCTTTTGATTGGTCGCGTGACGTGTACGGGAACGCATGTGAATGATGATTTATGAAGGAGACGCGAGAGACACGCAGTGTTGGAGGAGTGGCAGACGATAATGGTGGGAGGTTAATGGAAGAAAATAGAATTTTTTTGGAAAAGCTATCTCCGTTATTATACATTTCCACCGGTAATGTAATAGATGAAAATTATCTTATAATTAGACGTCTTATTCGAATATGATTATAGATTAGTGGTAGGAATGAACGGTGTGTAAACCCAATAATACCCTTGCCTAACTTCCCCGGTATATTAAACAAAGAACTTACTATGATAGGGTAAAATTTTTGGTATTTTCTGGACGTGAGTTGATACGGCCACATCGGCGCTGTGCAGCCTTGGCGGGTTGAGTCCTATTTATTAACCGAGATGGCGATCACCAGAAGGAACTTATGGAATTAGACCATAATTTCCAGATATTATTTGCATGGTACAAAATAAAAATATTGATACAATAATGCAGAGAACCTAACCTATCTAACCTTACCTAACTTCTTAACCGGACTTTAAAGTGGGCAGGGCTTTGAAGTAGAGGGAAAATTTGGGTAAAAACCAAAACAAAAAAAACAAACAAACCCTTAACAAACTTTTGGAAACCTGACCTAGCATTTCCTAACCTTTAAAAATCCTAAAACTATAAAAAGTTTACCTCATTCATATTTTTGGTGTCATGGTGTTTTCGGTTTTTAGTATGGGTAAATATTCGTCCATTGGTTGTCCTTGGGTTTTGATGCAAAAATATTTATATTTTTTTGTGTATATTATGGTGTGTTTTACTCAAATCTAACCTTCATTTCTTGCACAAATTAGCGGTTTTTGGAAAAATTAACATTTTCATTTTAACAGAAACAGCTAATTTGTACCAAAATGGCGATCAGGTTAGAGTAAGCACCATAAAACATACACACACAAAAAAATAAAAATAACCTGACCTAACCTACCGGTAATCTATTTTTGAGCTTACCTGCTACTGTGGTGGAGGATACAGCTGGGCGATCTGGTATGCTTACGGTTACAGACAAAAGAATTTGTCTTTTCTTAAAAGTAAACAATTTCCACATGTAGGACACAGTGATCTTTTAATATTTGGTTTGCTTCACTATGGGTGTTATAGAATCACAGAATAGCTAACGCATCAGCTATTCCGGGACTGTCATTAAAAAATAGTACTGCGTCTTGGAAATAACTGTTGCACAACACAGTCATCCGAAAACAATAAAGTTAGGAGAACTGCTATTTATACACACTACGGAAAGAACCGGTGAAGAAAATATATAGAAAATTATGGAAAGAAAGACAAAAAGGAAAAAAGTCAATCGGTCAACAATAAATATGAATAACACAAAAAATCGGGCCCGTTGTAAAGTTAATTGCTCCCGGATTCTGTAACCACACGTAAAAACCAGAACAGCTGTTCCACTATGCTTCTTCTTTTATGGCTAGGTGTTCCCATATTCATACACGAAATACGACAAATTTCAGGTTCGTTTAAGTCTTAATTTTTACACTTACAGAACTTTAAAAAACTTGTTCACCTTATTTTAAGTATCTTATGAGTAATGATATTAAAGTTTCAATCATATTTGAGTAATTATCAATATTGTTACACCAAAGTCACCAACGTCTAATGAAATCGGACAGCGCCTACTTAAAAACTGGCGGAGCTAAAACAGGTTTCAACTAGGCTCAATTCTTTCATGCCATACACTTTGTTTTAGGTCCTATCCAATATACTACAGTATATAGAATTATTTTTACCTGTATTATTATTTCACAGATTTTTATTGCTTACATGCCCCTAACTCTTCAATAATAATCAAAATATCCTCCATAAGCGGCCATGATCCTCGTATTTACACACTGTTTCAGTGGGAGAAATTCAATGATTGGGTGTTAGCTATTCTGGCGCTACACACGCTAATGCCTGATCAAGGCGTTTGTTTTTCCCTCTCAAGGTGTCATGCGCACAACTCAGCAGAAGCGTCTGGGCAGACAAAATAGCTTACGCATTAGCTATTCCATGCATCTAAAACGCCTTTCAATAAATGCCTTATTGGTCTGATAAACTCACTGAATAACAGCTACACAAGGGAGAGAGCACTTTTCACACGCCATCACAAGCCTTCAAAATGGCTGCTTTTGCCTTCAAAGTGACTGCTTCAAAATGATTGACCAGCCAAGTCTCATGACACGATACTTGAAGATCATTGGTTATTATGTCACAAAGAGAGAGGACAAGAAAAGTGACTCTGGCAACATGGCGGGTACAGAAATTTATGCCTAGAAATTGAGATACTCCGTGAATATTGATTTGCCCAAGAAATGATATGAAGTCGTATGTTTATTTTTTAATAGTCTTTGTGTCTGTAATATTGAAATTAGAAACCTGTGGACAGCCAATTGACGAATATAAACCTTAGTACATGTATATGTTGATGTTGTTTTTGGTGTTCAGATGAGGAATTATCCATAAGCTCGAAAGTGATTCTTAACATTTTTACAAGTTATGAAAGGTTAGGCAAGGTTTTCAAAGTTTTGTTTAGTGTTCTTTTTAAGTATTTTACCCCACATTTTTCCTCTACTTCAAGGCCCTGCCCACTTTGAACAATTAATATTGTGGGTAATTTTATCGGTTAAAATATTCCAAAAATATAAATTTCCGATGGAAACATTATAGGCGTTGAAAATTTTTTTTTCATCGGTGTTCACAAGAGAGGATGCGAACAATCTTCCTGCATTTGAGGAAAGATTGTTTGACACAGCTGACCCACATTGTGTTCTCGGACGAGGTTATGAGAAATAAACTGTTAAGAGATCCTGTTCTACAAATGCCTGGAGGAGCAAAAGGTCCCCGATGGCTGGAAGATGGCTTATGCGAGTCATATATTGAAGAAGGGCGATCGTCATTCCACGAATAATTATAAACCAGTGAGCCTGTCCAGCATAGTGTGCAAAGTAGTAGAGAGCATCGTAAGAGATGCCATGATGGAACATCTGCTATGAAACAACCTTATAAAGGACTGCCAACGGTTTTATGCCGGGAAGATCCTGCTTAACACAATTACTCAAGGTGTAAGATGTTTGGACTCAAATTTTAGAACAAGGATGAAATATCGACAATATGTATTTGCCAAGGCTTTCGACAGTGTACCACATGAGAGTCTGAAAATTAAACTGGAAGAGTACAGGATTCCGGGAAGTGTCCTTGCGTAGATTGGAGACTTTCTGCATGGTCTGCAAACAGTATGTGATGATAAATGGTATGAAATCGTCATGTGTACCTGTGACTAGCAGGTTACCACAGGTTAGTGTATTGGGCACTACTCGGTCGAATGTATATACCTGGAGCTGGCAGACGTCTGCCTCACAAGGGGTCTCGGCTCAAGGTTGAAGAAGCCACAAGTCCACAAAACTGTGAGGGCAAATTTTTTTTTGAATGAGAATTGTGAACTCTTGGAACAAACTGCCATAGAGCGTTGTGACAGCACCAAGCGTGAGCTCATTCAAGGCCAGACTTGACCAACACTGGAGCAGGTTCCGATATATTTAGGAGCCGATACATGCCCAGTATCTGCCAACAGTGTGCATCAGAGATGTGACCGACCGCCCAAATGGCCATCGAGCCAACCAGTGGCGAAGAGGATAAAAGTGAAAGTACAGTGTAGAATAAAATATTTTTAGTTTTGTTCTCTTTCTTCCTATATAAGACTCAATATATAAGTACGTAGGTATTGGTAACTTATATTGTAAATAATTAACCATATTAAGTTGCTAACTGGAGGGCATAACCCCCTGGACTTCATAACAGCAGAAGGAACTTCCTTTGATTTTGAGGTGGATAAAGTGCAGCAATGGCTAAATATTTAGAAGTTGCCAACACCTACTTATATATTGAGTCTTATGTAGGGAGAAAGAAAAAAGAAAAGTAATTTATTCTCTAACGTTTCCGTCAAAGATTTATACAGTATTGTCCGAGTACAGTATTTTAATCGATAAAATTACCCAGAATATTAGTTGTTCAAAGTGGATGGGGTTTTGAAGGAGAAGGAAAATGTGGGGTAAAATACTTAAAAAGAACATTAAACAAAGCTTTGAAAACCTTACCTAACCTTTCATAACTTGTAAAAATGTTAAGAATCACTTTTGAGTTTATGGAACACCTCCTCATCTGAACACCAAAAACACCGACACATACTTAAAATGAAAACAACACCATTACATACTAAACACAGAAAACATGAATAAGTTAAAAAAAATTCTAGTTTTAAGATTTTTAAAGGTTAGGAAACGTTAGGTCAAATTTTCAAAAGTTTGTTTTGTGGTTTTTTGTTTTTTTTTTGTTTTAGTATTTTACCCCACATTTTCCCTCTACATTAAAGCCCTGCTCACTTTGAACAAGAAATATTGTTGGTAATTTTATCGGTTAAACTACTCAAAAGACAAATTTCCAATGGAAATGCTCTAGAATAAATTATTTTTAGTTTTCTCTCTCTCCCTATATAAGACAACTTCTAAATATTTCATCCAGAAAATGGTGGAATGGCACATGCCTGCTGCATTTTGCACGCTTCCACGTCCTTTAAGCAAGTGCAGTACATGATCACACATTAAGTCCTTAACATAAATAGCTTACGATAGCTAATGGAACGTAACGCCATAAATGCGTAAGAGGCTAGGTAAGTGTTTCTTTGAAGAATTACATGTTGATAAATACAGTAAATCCTCGAATAACTATGGTACTGTGTCTTCGTGTATTGCGGTGTAAGGTGAATTATCGTCGTATCGTGAATTATTGATGAGATGTGTTACCTGTTGAGCAGGCACTGCAATGGTAATTGTAGGGTAATAATAATACGTGGAGAGAAGAGTCCTCCTGTTCTCTTGGTGGCCATGTGCCCCTCTACAAACAATAATAAAATAACATCGGGATGAGCAGAATGCTTCATTTAGACTTACAACACGTAACACCTAGTATGACCTTTCCATATCTTTTGTGTGGGTTTTTACTCTCTCTTCCCCCAAAACAATAAAATTAATGAAAAATGCAAACTACTCTTTAAATGTTTATGAATGCACCTTATACAAGATAAATCAATAATAATAACAACCACTAATGGGAAAGACAAAAAGTTAGAGACTGATAGCGGAAAGCCAACGTATGTGCGTACGTACTCGTGGAAACCTAGTGTCATTTATCTTTTTAAGAATATTTACAAAAGATTCATTATTGTTTATTACAGTACTGAATATTGATTTATTTTTATGTACAGTAAAAATCCAAAAATCTGGACTGCTTGGGGATTGGGTCGGTCCGGATTTTCGGATTTTCCGGATTCTCAGGCAGTACTTTTAAAATTAAAATTTAAGGAGGAATAAAGAAGAGATGAACAGGTACATTTTGATAGTTTATTCATTAGCAAATATAGCATGCTTCATTTATCAAAACGAGCAGTTTTAATGAAAAAGCTGTGAATTCTAGAATTTTATTCTTTGCCTTTTTGATATCATAAATTGTAGACTTTCCAATGTTGTATTTTCCATTAGAACAGTATTGCTCACACCACGTACTAGTTTCTTAATTATTTCAAGTTTGTCACTCAATTTCAACGTGTTCTTCTTTCTCTTCACACAACGAAGTTTATTTACTTTAGGAGCCATTATTATGGGCTTGTACAGTAATCTGTAAATGGAAAGAGTAGGACTCAAAATATTGTTCTATTCATACTGTGCTTGATATAATGCATTCACGGAAATGTAATATTTTTGCTAAAATGACGTACGTATTACAGTGGAAAGTGGGATCAAATCGTGACGAAAACGATGACTTTCGTTTTCTTTCGTTCAAAAGATGTTACCGTAATCACTTTTCGAATGGTTTAGTTAAAAAACTGTTGTACTGTATTACAATAATATTTTATTCTAATTGACTTGAATAAATACTACGATACCATATTTCTGAATATTTTCATTAAAATCCATCAAAATCATTTTCTTTGTCATCGTCTGCAGCACCAAACAGCTTCTCCCAGTCCTCTCCTTGAACAGGGCTAGAGGGTACGTGTTTTTCGAATCGTTTTCAGTTAAAAAACTATTACATCACACGTATATTTTACCTAAACTGCGCCTGAATGAATATATTCTTGGAAATATATAGTAGTTTTGCTGAAACGTGATGTATTTCAATGTAAAATAGGATAAAATACATGACGGAAACAAAAGACTTTACCTAAGCTTCCGATGTTCTTGAGAGGTTACTCGTTTTTTTAATAGTTTTCGGTTAAAATTCTTTTATATTACAATGATATTCTATTCATACTGTGCTTGATATAATACATTCACGGAAATGTAATATTTTTGCTGAAATTACGTACGTATTACAGTGGAAAGTGGGATAAAATCGTGACGAAAACAATGACTTTCGTTTTCTTTCGTTTAAAAGATGTTACCGTAATCGCTTTTCGAATGGTTTAGTTAAAAAACTGTTGTATTACAATAATATTTCCTCCTAATTGACTTGAATAAATACTTGAATGGAGTATATACGTTACGTTGTCACAGTTTGATTGCTCGTTTTAAAGTGGAGACCACTTGGTTGCTTGTTGTTGCTGTGCAGCTGTGGCGCTCACGCATGCGCACATACACACAAAAGCCCGCTAAAAAAAAAAAAAATTAGTTTTCCAAAAGTCCGGATTCTCGGGTGGTCCGGATTTTTGGCATCCGGATTTTTGGACTTTTATTGTATGTGAAATGAACAATATCAATTCATTTATCATACGTAGAATATTAAAACGCACGAGGAAATGAGACGGCATTATTTTCATTAGTGTTTACTCCCATGATGATGGTTCTATATATGAAACTGAAGAAAATAAGACCATGTATGAGACGGCATTGTTTTCGTTAGTGTCGATGGTTCTCCATATAAACTAGAGAAAATAAGACCCTGGTTGTAGCTGTAGTAAAATTAATGTAAAAAAAGAGGGTTAATAGAATAACTAAGGATAATGGTATATTTTAGGTTCACAACTTTAATTATTGGTTGTGAAACAATATTTTTGCTGCACAATGCTTGTAAGTGTAATTTAATTTGCAGCTTAAAAATTTATCCCTACTTTTTTTTCTCCAGAGTTTTTCCCGGTTAGTTGAAACTCACTGTTAGAATCCCTAAAAAATCCTATAATGCATAGTGCTACAGGCTGATCTCATATATTTCACTCTATATTGATGTGACTTAGGAATAAAGAAAATACAGCAAACCATCAATAACTCGGCATTTCATATAACGTGGCATGGATATGGTCTTGGAATGTATAACAGTATACAGCTCCTCCCCGACTTACGACCTACTCGACTTCGACCACCTGCACTTAGGACCTGCCTCAGTCGTACCAAAATTTTGTCAAATTACGTATTTTCGAGTCCCAACGTCAGTGATTGCGCTGTGTACTGACAAAATTTTCGTTTGTAATTCACTTTAAAATGGCTGGCAAGCTTAAAAGTGAGAGTTTTGTGGTGCTGAGAAGAAAAAGAGACACCCATTTTAGATTTTCTATGTATTATTTAAGCATTTTCGACTTACGACCTGGATTTGGGTCCCTAACCCCATCGTAAGTCGGGGAGGAGCTGTCGTATAACTCGGGAAATGCCAAGATATATAAAATTATCTGGGGAAAATCTCGGCATATCTGGCCACCTGTGTCACCTACCATAGCTCTGTGTCACCTACCATGCCTCTGTGTCACCTACTATGGTGCTTCATTCTTCGCCTGCAGTGCTGGTAAATGTTACTTTTTTACTTATAGTAATTACATGTACAGTTCGTCCCCGAGTTACGTACATCCGACTTACGTACAAACGGCCGATACGTACATCGTTTCTGAAGTCTTTAATTGCAAAAATATTGTCTTAAAACGGCGAGCAATTTTTAAATTTGGCGGGCGAGCCAGCCGCACCGCGCCGCCACTATCACTGACCATGCAGACGACACGCTAGACGCACCAAAACAACAAGTGTGGTCATTGTGCATACAGTACTTCTCCTGTGAATTTCTGCCCTATTTTGTACACTTTCCTCTGTGGGAGTGCTACGAAACGTCAAGCAATCTCACTAGAGGTAAAAATGGACATAATAAAACTGCTTGAAAGTGGTGAAAAGTTGACCAATGTTGCCCGCAAATTTAACCTGAGTCGGTCAACTGTTAATACAATTGATAAGGGCAAAGAAAAGATCAAGGAACATGTGAAATCTGCAGTGCCAATGCAATCTACGATTATAACTAAAAGAAGAGGGAAGGTCCTGAAAGAAATGGAAAAATATCTTGCGATGTGGATCGAGGACTGCACACAAAAACGTAAGCCTCTGTGTCTCAGTATGATTCAGGAGAAAGCCCTAAGTCTTTTCAACGACCTAAAGAAAGATCACCCTGATGATACTGTGACATTCAATGCTAGCCATGGGTGGTTTAACCGATTCAAGGTGCGAAATAAGCTGCATAATGTTCGAGTGACTGGTGAGGCGGCGAGTGCTGATTGGAAAACAGCACAGGAATTTCCAAAGAAACTCGCAGAAATTATTGACGAGGGAGGCTACACACCACAACAGATCTTCAATGTGGATGAAACTGGGCTTTATTGGAAAAAAATGCCTGACAGGACGTACATAAGCAAAGAGGAGAAGTCAATGCCTGGGTTTAAAGTAGTGAAGGACAGACTGACGCTGCTTCTTGGTGGTAATGCAGCTGGTGATTTTAAATTAAAACCATTGCTTGTGTACAGTTCTGAAAACCCACGAGCACTCAAAAACATTGCAAAGGCATCCCTTCCTGTCATATGGAAAAGTAACACTAAAGCATGGGTTACACAGGCACTTTTCCAAGACTGGTTCTACCACCATCTTATACCAGACGTGGAAAAATATTGCAGGGACAATGGTATACCCTTCAACATCCTCCTGCTGCTTGACAATGCACCTGGTCACCCCCCTTTCCTGGATGACTTCCACCCAAAGGTAAAGGTTGTGTACATGCCACCCAACACAACATCTATCATCCAGCCAATGGATCAGGGCGTCATTGCAACATTTAAAAAATATTATCTTAGGCGCACCTTCCGCCAAGCACTGAAGGCAACTGATGACAATGGGATGACTCTCAAGGAATTTTGGAAGTCCTATAATATCTACAAGGCAATTAAAAACATCGGTGCATCCTGGCAGGAGGTTACATCATCCTGCATGAACGGCGTGTGGAAGAAAATCTGTCCACAGTTTGTCAACGACTTCAGTGGGTTTGAGAATGTTCAGGAGGAGCAGAAGGCTGTGATCAACAACTTAATCAAAATAAGTGAGAAACTGGAGTTAGACCTGAAGGAGAATGACTTCTCTGAGTATTTCGACGCCCACGGCAAGGACTTGACAAATGACGAGTTGATTGAGTTGGAGAAGCAACTACGGGAAATAGAAACAGCTGAAGAAGATCAAGTTGAAATGCCTACAAAGCATTTCCAAACTAAACTGATGGCGCAGGCTTTTGCAAAGGGGGAGGAAATGTTGGCACTTTTTGAACAGCAAGATCCAAATGAAGAAAGACTTGCCAAGGTGTCAGCAGCGATCCAAGAGGCTATTAAATGCTATCACATAATTTATGAAGAAAAAAAGAAGATAACAACCCAAACATCCATCCACAAATTCTTCAAACCAGCAGCCGTATTGCCAACATCATCTACACCTGATCCAGTGCCATCAACATCATTTACACCTGATCCAGTGCCATCAACATCATTTACACCTGATCCAGTGCCATCAACATCATCTACACCTGATCCAGTGCCGCGTGATATGGATGATAGTGACGACTGCGACGACTGCGATGGCTGACTGCGTCACGAGTGTTGCCGCGATTGATCAATGATTCCCAGCATGGCTTCACAAGCGGACGTTCTTGCCTAACTAATCTATTAACATTCTTTTCATCAGTTTTCGAATCAGTGGACGAGGGGCACAATTATGATGTGGTATATCTCGACTTTAGCAAAGCCTTCGACAGAGTACCCCACGAAAGACTAATTAGAAAGGTAGAAGCTCATGGCATTAAAGGTGACATCCTTAAATGGATTAGGGCGTGGTTACAGGACAGGAAACAGCGAGTGAGCATTAACGGCACTAAGTCCCATTGGAGCAACGTCACAAGTGGAGTTCCCCAAGGCTCAGTACTTGGACCATTATTGTTTATGATATACATAAACGACATAGATATAGGCATAGACAGCAACATAAGTAAATTTGCTGATGATACTAAAATAGGACGTGTTATCAAATCTGACGAGGACTCGGCAAAACTACAGGAGGATCTAAACAAATTTTTCGAATGGTCTGAAAAATGGCAGATGAAATTCAACATTGACAAATGTAAAGTACTCAGTATAGGAAATGTAAACAGGGAAACCAGATACCAGATGAACAACGATGCCATAGAGAAATCCGACTGCGAGAGAGATTTAGGAGTAATGATAAGTAGGAACCTTAAGCCAAGTAAACAATGTGTTTTTGCTCGAAACAAGGCTAATAAAGTACTTGGGTTCATACAAAGGAGTGTTAGTTACAAGACTAGCGAGGTCATCCTAAAACTGTATCTTGCTCTTGTGAGACCACACCTGGATTACGCAGTCCAGTTCTGGTCACCGTATTACAGAATGGATATAGAATCCCTGGAAAGAATTCAGAGGAGAATGACAAGACTAATCCCGGGTATCAGGAACCTTGAGTATAGAGACAGGTTAAAGCATCTTAATTTGCACTCCCTTGAGAGACGTAGAGCGAGGGGCGACCTGATAGAGGTGTATAAATGGAAGGCAGGGCTAAACAAAGGGGACATTACAAAGGTACTCAAATTATCCAACCAGGAGCGAACTCGTAACAATGGTTTTAAATTGGACAAATTTAGATTTAGGCGTGAAATAGGTAAACACTGGTTTGGAAACAGAGTAGTGGATGAATGGAACAAGTTACCAAATATCATCATTAACTCGAATACGCTGAATTGCTTCAAACATAGGTTGGATGCTCATATGAGCAATAGGGGTTGGGTGTAAACGGGACTGCCCAGTATGGGCCAATATGCCCGCTGCAGTTTCCTCCATTCTTATGTTCTTATGTTCTTATGAGTGTGTTTACATAGTTCACCGCGCGGCTACTTATGCCGCATTTATGTTAAATAAAATATGTTTGCATTTGATAAGTTGTATTAATTACCACCAGATAACATTATAGGGTTGGGGGATTTTCGAGTTACGTACATTTCGAGTTACGTACAACCTTTTGGTCCCCATTATGTACGTAACTTGGGGACTTACTGTATAATGCATTCACGGAAATGTAATATTTTTGCTGAAATGACGTACGTATTACAGTGGAAAGTGGAATAAAATCGTGACGAAAACAATGACTTTTGCTTTCTTTCGTTCAAAAGATGTTACCGTAATCGCTTTTCGAATGGTTTTCAGTTCAAAAACTGTTGTATTACAATAATATTCTATCCTAATTGACTTGAATAAATACTATACCATATTTCTGAATATTTTCATTAAAATCCATCAAAATCATTTTCCTTGTCATCGTCTGCAGCACCAAACAGCTTCTCCCAGTTCTCTCCTTGAACAGGGCTAGAGGGTACGTGTTTTTTTAATCGTTTTCAGTCAAAAAAAATGTTACCTCACATCTATATTTTACCTAAACTGCGCCTGAATGAACATATTCTCGGAAATATATACAGCTAGACCCCGACTTACGACTGGGTTAGGGACCCAAATCCAGGTCGTAAGTCCGACATAGATAAAAAAAAAATAATAAAAAATCTACAATGAAATACAGTACAGTAAAAGTAATAATTATTGAGGAATGGATTCAGTAAAGTGAAAGTAATAAATAATGAGGAATGGTATACAGTGTGACTGAGCACTTACCTTTAATGTCGTCAGCTGAATGCACATGGGGCCCCCATAATTTTCTAATTATACATGGAGACTACATTAACTGGAAACGTTTCGGTATAGAAAATGCATGCGTCATTTGAAAAAAAAAATGGTCACAACTGCGGTGGTCATAAGTCGAAGCAGTCGTAAGTCGGGGTCTAGCTGTAGTAATTTTGCTGAAACGTGATGTATTTCAATGTAAAATAGGATAAAATACATGACGAAAACAAAAGACTTTACCTAAGCTTCCGATGTTCTTGAGATGTTACATTCACGGAAAAGTAATATTTTTGCTGAAATTACGTACATATTACAGTGGAAAGTGGGATAAAATCGCGACAAAAACAATGACTTTCGCTTTCTTTCGTTCAAAAGATGTTACTGTAATCGCTTTTCGAATGGTTTAGTTAAAAAACTGTTGTATTACAATAATATTCCCTCCTAATTGACTTGAATAAATACTTGAATGGAAATATACAATATTTTTGTTGAAACTACCCGCGTTTCAGTGTAAAGTGTCGTAATAATAAATGGTAAACAATTTGCCTTCGGCACTTGTGTTTCAGGCACGGCGAGCCTCAGTTCATAGGACGTAGAGCGTTTTTACTGAAGGTTTTGTTGTTCCATTACCCTCAAAAACGTGGGTCAAACTATAAACGATGAATATCATAAATTAACGATTTCTTGGTCAAAAAATCAGGGTCGACCTATAAACGAGGGGGGGGTTATAGACGAGTATATACGGTATATAAAGTGGTCCCTCGGTTAACGAACGGTTCGATTAACGAAATTTCAGTTTACGAATTACCTCCCATAAGGCTCTTCAATTCGGTTAACAAACAAAATTTTGATTCCCGAAATCCTTACGAACAACATGTTATGTTGTGAGCATCAGCTGATCAGCTGATGGGCTAATCTGCCAATTCAGTAATCTGTTCTATGTTTACATTTGTTTCCAGTGGAGTAAATATCAAGAAAGTTGTGCTCTTTAATATTTTTCCATTTTTAATATTAAGATTATTAGTCATTTTAAAATTTAGTTAACATTTTGATATGCAGTACAGGAACTAGTTTTTTGTGCGCCCATCAGCCGCTTGACTCAGCCACCAGGCGTCAGTGTGGCTTTGTTTACAGTCTTGAAAATTTTTGCATTTTTACATTGAAATTATTGGTCATTTTGAAATTTAGTTTACATATTGATAATATACAGGTTGTACCTCTCTAGTCCGGCAACCTCGGGAACTGACCGGTGCCGGACCATGGAAATTCACCCTTTTCCTGGATAGATAGTGACTTGTGCTTACGCTTGGAAGCACTAGCACCACTTTCTCTGCTTCATGGTCTCTTTGAAGACATATTGAAGGGTTAAATGTCGTACAGTAGCTTCTCAAATTTCGCGAGTTTTTAATTCGACGTTTTCTATTTGAACAGACAAAAAAACAACACATTTAAAAATTTTGACGGCGGAAACTCGAATTTCGACGGGTTTGAACTGCCCACCAACGTTCAGACGACGTGCATAATCGTGTAAACAGCGTCATTTCTCTTATGTACAAAAGATTCATTATTGTTTATTTCTGAAAGTCTTTTTGATTGAATTAATGTTTGTGTGTGCAAAATGAGCAATACAATTCATTAATAATACGTAGAATATTAAAACATGAGGAAATGAGACAGCATTGTTTTTGTTGATTACAAAACCAGTGACTGACTGGTTCTACATATATAACTGAAGAAAATAAGACCCTGGCTGTAGTAAAATTAATATGGTTGTTTTAAGTAATGTTATTTAATGTTAATAAATGGAACAATAGAAGTAGCTAACGATGATGGTAAAGAAAAAAAGAGAGATCGCGTATGTAAGTGCGCATACATGAAAACATATCGTCATTACTTTACATAAAAATATGAAAGCAACACTTATTTACTGTTCATATATATTTTAATTAATGTTTCTGAATTTGTTTTTATTGAATTAATGTTTGTGTGTGCAAAATTAACAATACGTACAATTTATTAATAATACGTGGAATATTAAAACACACGAGGAGACGAGACGGCTGCTGGCATTGTTTTTGTTAAAGCTTACAAAACCAGTGACTGATTGGTTCTACATATTAAACTGAAGAAAATAAGACCCTGATTGTAGCTGTAGTAAAATTAATGTAAAAAAAATTAATATGGCTGTTTGAAGTACCTGTAATGTTATTTAATGTTGATAAATGGAACAATATACAGTAAAAGTCCAAAAATCCGGATGCCAAAAATCTGGACCACCCGAGAACCGGACTTTTCGAAAACTTTCAAACTTTTTAAATTTAGCGGGCTTTTGTGGGTTACGTGAATGAATGGAGTTGCTTTAAAAAAATTAATTTACATAATTCTAATAATAAAAGTAATTGTAAATTATAGGTAGCTAATTTTGTTAGTTTTGTAATTAGCTTGCCCTGAAATGTAAAATGTGAGGCACTTTAAATCTTTTGTGTGTATGTGTGCATGCGTGAACGCCACAGCGACAACAAGCGACCACTCGATTACTACTTTAAAACAAGCAATCAAACTGTGACAACCTATGTAATTTTGAGTCCTACTCTTTCCATTTACAAGCCCATAATAATGGCTCCTAAAGTAGATAAACTTCATTGTGTGAAGAGAAAGAAGAACACATTGAAATTGAGTGACAAACTTGAAATACTTAAGAAACTAGAACGTGGTGTGAGCAATTCTGTTCTAATGGAAACATACGACATTGGAAAGTCAACAATTTATGATATAAAAAAGGCAAAGAATAAAATTCTAGAATTCACAACTTCTTCTGAGCCTTACAATAAAATTGCTGAAAGAAAAAGTTTACATCGGCCCAAATTAGAAAATCTTGATAAAGTGTTGCACGAATGGTTTTTGTTAAAACGATTAGAAGGTATGGCAATTTCTGGGCCAATGCTTATTGCCAGAGCAAAGTCTTTTAAGGAGCAAATGAACATAATCAGAGTGCGCATTTAGTGGTGGATGGCTTAGGAATTTCAAGACTCGTCATGGTATTAGACAGTTAGATATTGCTGGAGAAAGACAGTCGGCTGATACACAAGCAGCAACAAAATATAGTGCAACATTTGAAAAAATTGTAAATGACTATGATCTCACAGCCGATCAAATTTATAATGCTGATGAAACAGGGGTTTACTGGAAGTGTTTGCCCACAAAAACTTTGGCTGGAAACCAAGAACGAAATGCAACAGGTTTTAAGCTTAATAAGGAAAGATTAACCTTCTTGTATGTGCTAATGCTTCAGGTCAGCATAAAATTAAGCTTTTGGTGATTGGCAAATTAAAGTGCCCACGGGCCTTTAAAGGAATTGTGCACTTGCCTGTGACCTATAAAGCCCAAAAGAGTGCTTGGATGGACAAAGACATATTTCGCGATTGGTTTGTTCATGATTTTGTTCCATCAGTTCGTCAAAACTTAAGGAAATTGGGGAAGCCTGCAAATACAAAGTGCCTGCTACTTCTCGACAACTGTAGGGCCCACCCGCATGAATCAAAATTAGTGTCTGATTGCGGGAATATTTATGCATGTTATTTGCCACCAAACGTAGCATCATTGATTCAACCCATGAATCAAGGAGTCATTTGGAACTTTAAATGTCACTATAAAAATGATTTTATGAAGAAAATGATGAATTAGAATGTCAACCCTACAGAATTTCAACACAGTTTTACAATCAAGGATGCAATATTTTCACTCGTGACTGCATTCCATACAGTCACGAGTGAAACACTTTTAAGAGCTCGGCGAAAGTTGTGGCCAAAAGTGATGTTTGCAGATCTAGAGTGTGATCAAGATGAAGATTTTGAAGGATTCCACATAAAGCAGAGGGCATCTGTTAAATTATCTCGGGAAGACAACCCTCTACGCAAGCTTAATGCTGCTGACATAGAAGAGTGGGTGCACATTGACGATGATATTGAAGTTGCTGCCACTTTCACTGATCAAGAAATCATTGAAAGCATCACAACTCCTGAGAAGATAGAAGAGAATTGTTCAGAAGAATCTGGTGAAGAAGACGACAAAGTTGAAGAAAAGATATCTTGGGCTGCTGCAGAAAAGGGCATTGAAACAGTTATTAAATTCGTGGAACAGAACCATAGCTTCAGTCTTCAAGACGTCATGCATGCACACATGGTGCAGAATAATCTTATCACAAAGAAATTACAAAGTCGTAAACAAGGTGATATACGAAAGTATTTAAAGAAAGCAGTGTCAAGCAGCGCAGCAGATGCAGTAGAAGCTGCAAGTGTTCCATCCACAAGCAGTGCAGCAGACGATATAGAAGTCGTGGAAATCAACGAATAAATATTTATTTGTTTTGTACTTTGTATTTATAGGAAAAGGTTTCGTTAATAAACTACAAATAAATAATCAATTTGTATAAAATAAGTTCTGCTTTCATTTGTTTACTGTATTTTTCTTTTACAATGTTCATTTTTGAACATGATTTCAAACATTACACGCCCCTTTTTTCGTAGTGAAAAATGTTTGTTTACATTTTTGTCAAGTGTTGACTTTATTTTTCTTGAAAACTGCTTGTTTTGATAAATGAAGCATGCTATATTTGCTAATGAATAAACTATCAAAATGTACCTGTTCATCTCTTCTTTATTCCTCCCTAAATTTGAATTTTAAAAGTACTGCCTGAGAATCCGGAAAATCCGAAAATCCGGACCGACCCAATCCCCAAGCAGTCCGGATTTTTGGACCTACTGTAAGTAGCTAACAATTAATGGGAAAAAAAAAAGTGAGACTGCGCGTATGTAAGTGCGCACGCACATGTGAAAACATCCTTGACCACCGAAGGGTCAAGACGTACCTGGCGCTCCTCTCGGAGCAGCCAAGTCAACTGTTAAATTGGCCCATACCAACCCCCTCCCCTGAACCCTCCTCCCCACCAGAATAACCAACAAGTTCTCGCCAGAAGTTACAATTTCATTTAGGAAAGGAACGGAACCAGTGTTAAACAGTGGTGAACACTGCTTAAGTCAGTGAGAACAACTCAGCAGTAACAGTCATACCCAAGTTAACCTTCACACAGTGAGGTCCCAGGTACCCAGTGATAACGGCCCGTGAGACCCAACAACAACCAGCGATGTGTTAATCCGTCTACGATAGGAAGGCCTAAGACCAAACCTCACTCATATAACACCATCTGTGAGGGAATTACTACACCACATGTCCCTCATAACACCATCTGTGAGGGAATTACTACACCACGTGAGGCCTCTCATAACACCATCTGAGGGAACTACTACATCACGTGAGTTACTCCTAAAACCATCTGGGAGGGAGTTACTACACTACGAATTTGCTGTTCAACACCTACATTAATCTGTAATAAGTCATTTATGTCCATTGTATATTTTCAGCCTTCGGGCTGCAGAATTTTTTCAATAAACCGTTAATTATTATTATTATTATTATTGTCATTACTCTACATAAGAATATGAAAGCAACACTTATTTACTGCTCACATATATTGAAGGGTTAAATGTTGTACTCTGTATAGACAAGCAGAGAGAGAAAGAGAGCGAGCAGCTGAACTGTCGGATGTAAACAACCCTTAATTTCCCGCGGCTTTGTTGTTGTTTTTTTTACGGGGATTAGCCCACCCGGGCATAGGTCACTGACCCACATTGGGGCCTGAGGGGCAAAAATTTAATTCTCCTGTAATAATAATAATAATTCAGATAAAAAAAAATAAAAAATTCTTCCTATCTACCTATTGGAGAAACTAAAATCGTTCCGGACCACGGGAGTTTCCTGACCACAGAATGCCGGACTAGAGAGGTACAACCTGTATAGCGCAGTGCAGTGTTGATTTAAATAAAATAATCTTGAATTACACCTAGTTAACTTAAAATTTTATTGGTGAAATGATGGCATCAAGCATGGGTCCCCTGAAAGGTGATTTATCCTCCGTCCCCACTTCCTTCTCTTCTCCCTTCTCCTCCACCCCCACTTCTAATTCCCATCATTATCATCATCATCAACCAGGAGCCTTCTATATACACACCTCAAAGTAAGTGTACTTTACTGCATTTTTTTTACTTTGTATGTACAGTTGTACCCCGATTTACGCGGTCAATTGAACCCACAGGGTACCGCGTTAAGTGAAATCTGCGTAAATGGAACAACAGAACATATGGGATTAATTCCAATAGAGACTGGCCTGACCCCCAAACTCCACTTTTTGACGACACACAACTATGTTGTAGTAAAAATTTTATCTTAACTTTATGATGGTATGAACAAACAAGTAATATAGAAGAGGTTAGGTTAGGAAAAATAAAGGTTAAGTTAGGAAAACTAAAAGTTAGGTGTAACACTTACTTTAGAAGAAGAGATGGGTCGGCATACGGGGATGGAGGCTGGTTCCGAGGCAGAGGGCAGATTACTGGCCCTCAGGTGAATCACCATTACTAGGTGCATCACTATCAGTTACAGTTGTCAGGGCTTCCCTGACAAATCCCTCAAAGTCACCTTCACTGTCACTGGCTCTGGCTGGCTGTGGTGGGTTGCGGGCGAAGAACTCGGTAATGCTTTTTTGACGGCTAGTGTTGATGTTGTCTTGATACACCTTGATGTACGGCTCCATAGCCTGCACCAGCCAGGTATGGAAGACTTCATAGCGGTCATCGTCATTGTCGTTGGAAAGGAAGAGCTTCAATTTCTCTGCACACTTGATGGCACCCTTAATATGACTATGTGTTAACTTGTGTTCTTTGGAGATTGAACCACCATCTTCCTCTTCACTGACGTGATCATCTTCCAACATCTCGTCGGCAGTCATTTCAGGATCTCTGATCACCTCCAGGATGTCTTCGTTGGTGGTCTCGGAGAAGCCTTCAGCTGTAATACTGTGCGCAGCTTCTCTGGCAAGGTCCACTGCTACTGCAACAATCTGAACCTCACCAGTCACAGGTTGACTCCTCCCCTCAGCTGGTATGCCATGCACCACATGCCTCCATGCATGACGAATCGTAGCTATAGACACCTGATCCCATGCCTCCACCAAGAAATCTACAGCTTGTTTGACGTTAAATTTCTTCCAAAACTGTTTGACGAGAACTTCTTGAGTCACCACCTCTTGTTCCTTGTCCTCGTCGCTTTTACTCTCGCTGTCGGTGTCACCCAGCTTACGCAATTCATCCTTGGTGTTGGTAGAGTCGTTCAGGAGCTTGAATTTCTTTGCCGAGTATGCAGCTTTAACATTGCAGATTAACTCCTGGTCCATGGGCTGGATTAATGACGTAGTGTTGGGAGGAAGGAAGACCACTTTTACGTTGGGGTGACGATCCATAAGTAGGGGCGAGTGTCCTGGTGCGTTGTCAAGGAGCAACAAAATGTTGAATGGAACATTCTTTGCTCGCAGAATTTCTTGACTCCTGGAACGAAACAGTCGTCAAACCAGGAGATGGTCAGAGCAGAGAACATCCACGCCTTATGTGCGGTTAGCTAGTGGACATTAAGCTTGTTCATGTCCATATTCTTGTAGGCGTGCAGCTTGCGGGCTGTGTGAATCACCAATAACTTTGGTTTACAGGTACCGGAGGCATTGGTGGTAAAGAGGACGGTGATGCGCTCCTTCTGCAACTTACGACCCCGAACCTTGCTGGCAGACTGGACAACGAAGGTCTTGGTAGGCAGCTTTTTCCAAAAATGGCCGGATTCGTCCATGTTGAACACCTTGTCGTCAGTGAACTGCCCTTCCTCCATAACCTCACGTAAGAACGGAGGAAAATCTCTAGCCGCCACACGGTCAGCACTCTCTTCTTCACCACCAACGTTGATGTTGGTGATTTTGTTCCTCTTCTTAAACCTATGCAGCCAACCAGAGGAAGCATTGAAGGGTTTGTGCTCTGCAATTCCCATCTTACGTGACACTGCTGTGTACAGTTCACGTGCGTACTCTTGAACGGATCGCGTGTCCACCGCCATGTTGCGTCGCGCCTGACGAATCAAGTAACTCACCAGCAAATTTTCCACCTTTAGCAGCACCTTGCTCTGGGAATACTTCATCATTGAAGCACCTGCAGACTTTGTGATTGTCATGTGATCTTTGATCTTGGCTGCATCCTTCTTAATAGTACGAATCGTAGATTCGTTCACTCCATGCTGGCGCGCGAGATCAGCTTGACGTTTTCCTTTCTCCAAATCTTGAATGATCTGGTATTTCACTTCGTAGCTTAAGGAACATCATGTCTTCTTTGGCTTAGGGCGGCTGGGTCCAGGTAAGGAAAGGTTTCCCTCTGGTGGCGGTGGTGGTCCGGCAGAAGCCATTTCACAGAAAAATGGATGCACGTATACATGGTGTGGCCTTGAGGGATGAAACTGCCGCGGCTAGGTCAAGCGTCGTCTTCCCTCCCTCCCTCCCTCCCTCCCCCCCCCCCCCCCCCCTGGTGGACACGTCATATTACTTTAAACCAATTACAGCTAGCAGCAGAGGTGGGTAGGGATGCATGGCCAATCACAGTCCGATACGTCATATGACGTCAGTGATAACGCAACAGAGACATGCACTGCGTAACCTTACCGCGCGGCTTGCCCAGGCGGAGGAGGGAGCAGGCGGGTGGGGCAAATCTAAAAATAGCAACGAGCTGGACACTCTGCGCGTATATGGGTAGATGAATCGCGTTAAGTGAAAGTTCGGTTCTGGCGAGGCACTGCATATATGAGAAATCGCGTTTAGTGAAACCGCGTAAAGCGGGGTACAACTGTACTTTTCTGTGAGCTGGAACCAATTACCCAATATCCCATTGAAACAATGGATTCGATTAACGAACGACTCTTTGGAACGAATTGTGTTCGTTAACCGAGGGACCACTGTATATACAGGATACCTGTACGGTATATATATATTTTTTTCATGGGGATTAGCCCACCCGGGTACAGGTCACTGACCCACATCAGGGCCTGGGGGTCGAAAATTTAATAATAATAATAATAATACTTAGTTCATAGTAAATAAAATTTATAATAAAAAAATAAAACAAAAAATTATAATAATAATAACAACAACATTGATGATGATGATAATACTGTAATAATAATAATAATAATAACAATAACAATAATAATAAAGAAAAAAAGAGATCAAGAGTGAAAAACAATATACAGTACAGTCAACCCTCACTTTACGCGGTTAATATAACCCACAGGGTACCGCGGAAAGTGAGAAACGCGTAAAGTGAACAACATAACATATGGGATTAATTGACACACAACTATGTTGTAGTAAAAATTTTATCTTAACTTTATGATGGTATGCACAAACAATTAATATAGAAGAGATTAGGTTAGGAAAAATGAAGGTTAGGTTAGGAAAACTAAAAGTTAGGTTGAATACTTACGTTAGTAGAAGAGATGGGTCGGCATACGGGGATGGAGGCTGGTTCCGAGGCAGAGGGCAGGCTACTGGCCCTCAGGTGAGTCACCATTACTGTCATCCACACTTGTCAGGGCCTCCCTGACAAATCACTCAAAGTCATCTTCAATGTCTTTACCTCTGTCACTATCACTGGCTTGGGCTGGCTGTGGTGGGTTGCGGGCGAAGAACTCTGTTATGCTTTGCTGACGGCTGGTGTTTATGTTGTCGTGATAAACCTTGAAGTAGGGCTCCATAGTCTGCAACAGCTGGGTAGTGAAGATTTCATACCTGTTTGCTTCATGGTCGTCAGAAAGGAGGAGCTTGATTTTCTCAACACACTCGATGGCACCCCTAACATTATTATGGGATAAGCGGCGTTCTTCTTGGGATGACGCACCACCTGCCTCTTCACTGACGTCGTCATCATCATCTACCATCTCGTCGGTAGTCACATCAGGATCCCTTATCACCTCCAGGATGTCATTGTTGGTGGTCTCGGAGAAGTCTGCAGCTGTAACACTCTGCGCAGCTTCTCTGGCAAGGTCCACTGCTACTGCAACAGTCTGAACCTCACCAGTCACAGATTGACTCTGCCTTACGCCCGGAATGCCTTGCAACACATGTCTCCATGCGTGACGAACAGTTGCTACAGACAGCTGATCCCCTGCCTCCACCAAGAAGTCCACAGCTTTCTTGATGTTGAATATTCTCCAGAATTGTTTGAAAAGTATTTTTTGCTCTGCCAACTGTTGACCCTCGTCGTCTTCGCTCTTGCTATCGGTGGTGGTGTCACTCAGGTTACGCAACTCTTCCCTGGTGTTGGTGTAGTCATTCAGGAGCTTGAATTTTTTTGTTGAGAATGCAGCTTTCACATTGCAAATCAACTCCTGGTCCATGGGCTGGATTAAAGACGTAGTGTTGGGAGGAAGGAAGACCACTTTTACGTTGGGGTGACGATCTAACAGTAGGGGCGAGTGTCCTAGTGCGTTGTCCAGCAGCAACAAAATATTAAATGGGACATTGTGTTGCTCACAGAATTTCTTTACATCGGGAACAAAACAGTCATCAAACCAGGAGAGGGACAGTGTAGAGAACATCCATGCCTTACGTGCTGTCAGCCAGTGGACATTTAGCTTGGTCATGTCCATTCTCTTGTAGGCGTGCGGCTTGCGGGCTGTGTGGATCACCGATAACTTGAGCTTATAGCAGTGGTTCTCAACCTTGTTTGCCCCATGCACCCCTTTCACCATATGTCAGAATGTCATTCCCCCCTCCTCTCCAAGATTGTCTGCCTCAAAAAGTGCATTCCAAATAATATGCATATAATACTGAAAATCCTCTATTTTTTCCATATTAGTACATATACATTTACAATTTTACATGGATTATTTTTATAGTGGAGTTTTACAAATTAAATGCCAATTGAAAATGTTGATGGATTTATAAAACTTGAATAAAAGTAAAATAGTTTTTTATATTTATAATGAATTACATAACAGACCAAACTGAAGCGTAATGCAATAAACAAAAAGTTCAATAGAATACCAGGATATTGTAAATTTGTAATTAATTTTATTCAGATGAAGATTACAGTCAATGAGAAACCTGTGATTGTTTTTTCTTCGTCAATTCTGGGATACGCGGAGGAGTGCTTGAAAGGGCACAACGCAGGTCATTTTCTACCTCTAATCTACTACGTTGCTTTGTTTTAATTTGCAACAGAGTTGAAAAGCCTGACTCACAAAGATATGTCGACACAAACGGAAGCAATGCACGGATAGCTCCTTCTGCCACTTTTGGGTAGGAATCGCACATCAAGGGCCAAAATTCTGTGATTGATATCTCATCGAACATATCTCTTGCTCCCGAATCAGTTTTTCCCCCCCTGAATACCTGAATTCCCCTCCTGGGGGGAATTCCCCCCTGGTTGAGAACCCCTGGCTTATAGGTACCGGAGGCATTGGTGGTAAACAGGACGGTGATGCGCCCCTTCTGCATCTTCCTGCCCCGAATCTTGCTGGCATTCTTCACAACGAAGGTCTTGGAAGGTAGCTTTTTCCAAAAAAGACCAGATTCGTCCATGTTAAACACCTGGTCGTCGGTGTACTGTCCTTCCTCCATAATTTCACGTAAAAACGGAGGAAATTCCCGAGCCGCAGCACGGTCAGCACCAGCTTCTTCACCACCAATGTTTATATTGGTGATCTTGTTCCGTATCTTAAACCTCTGTAACCACCCAGAGGAAGCATTAAAGGGTTTGGGCTCTGTAATTTCCATCTTTCGTGACACTGCAGCATACAGTTCACGTGCGTACTCCTTAACAGAGCTCGTGTCGACCGCCATGTTCCGTCTCGCCTGACGCACCAAGTAGCTCACAAGTAATTTTTCCGTCTTGAGAAGCACCTGGTTGTGAAAATACTTGATCATATAAGCACCTGTAGACTTTGTGATCTTCATGTGCTCCTTTATCTTGGCTGCATCCTTCTTTATCGTCCGGATCGTAGATTTGTTCACACCATGCTGGCGCGCCAAATCAACCTGTCTTGTTCCTTTCTCTAACTCTTGGATGATTTTGTACTTCACCTCGTAGCTTAAGGAACGTCGTGTCTTCTTGGGCTTAGGGCGGCTGGGTCCAGGCAAGGAAAGGTTTCTCTTTGGGGGCGGTGGTCCGGCGGAAGCCATTTTACAGAACAATGGATGCACGATTACACAGTGTGGCCTGGAGGGATGAAACTGCCGCGGCTAGGTCAAGCGTCGTTTTTCTTCCCCCCCTCCCCGGGTGGACACGTCATATTACTTTAAACCAATTACAGCTAGCAGCGGAGAGAGGTAGGGATGCATGGCCAATCACAGTCCGATACGTCATATGACATCAGTGATAATGCAAGAGAGACATGCACTGCGCAACCTTACCGCACGGCTTGGCCAGGCGGAGGCGGTTGTGGCGAATCTAAAAACAGCGTCGAGCCGGACACTCTCCGCGTAAAGGGGTACACGCACCGCGGAATGTGAGCATCCTGGGTTCCGGCAGGGTACCGTGTAAACGTGGAAATGCGGAATGTGGGACTGCGTAAAGTGAGGGTTGACTGTATGTATGTTGTGTTCTCAAAGTAAGAGAAACAATTGAGACTGCAATTGTGTGTAAATGAGGCAGAAAGTCAGATTAGCAACCTGGAACTTGGTCACAATTTTTTTGTGATGCCATATGGCAGCAGGGTCCACCATTAGACAACACATTATGCTTCCAATATCTTCCCAGGCAGTAGTACCTCCCTGTTTGATATAATGGAAGTCAGTGGGAAAATGGGGTTCATGTTACGGTCAACTTTTTAAGGATGCATCCCTTCCATATCCCGGACGATTACTGTAAATGGACCACTCGCATTATTGTAAAAGTCACACAAACCAAACGCATGTAAATCAAGAGATACCTCTGGTATCCCTCATTCAACAATTGGGTTGCGTTCCTGAAAACCTAACGTTAAACAAAAATCATTAAACGAGGGATAACAGCAAAGTATTGAGGGTGAACAACAGTTTCAAAGGGCAGGGTGGTAAACACTGAGTTCAGGTACACCTCGATATACGATGTCCCGTTCAGTTATATTTCACTTTAACGATATCCATTGATATCCATAGGTTGTAATTTTTGTTCATCTCTAATGCAAACTATGGGTTGTATATACAGTACAGTTTACTCAAATTATTTGCTGTTTTGAAAGAATTCCAGCAATGCAAATTATACTTTTCTGCGCCAGGTCAGTAACATTTTATAAGGAAACAATATTTAACCTGATGGTGACTGTGAAATGATATTTTCTGTTATTTTGTGACTGTGAGGTGCTTGACCTCTGTTGTTGTGAAAATGATGTGAGCAGTGCCAGTTGCTATCATTGTTTTTATGTTATCATCACTGTGAAGTGAAGAGTGTAACTTTGAAAATGTCTGGGAAGGCCAAGGCATCCAAGGCAACCTTGTCTTTGAGGTGAAGCAGCATGAGTCTCCCCAGAGGCTGTGTGGGAGTCAGAGTGACGTCTCCACTCCACGTACAAGAGTCCCCTTGGCCTCAAAGGGGTCATGTGATAGACCGAGCTTGTTCATTATGATGTGGTGAGTGTAGTTTAATTGTTTTGTACTGTAGTAGTATTTTAGGAATTTTTTTGTCGGTGATACATGTGTGTTTGGGGACTGGCTGGGAACATATTCCATTGAGCCCCATGTTATAATGGTCCATATCTATGATAATTCACTTAGCAATGGGTTTTTGAGGAACCTAACCCCTTTGTTTATTGAGGTTTATCAATACAGTACAGTACTGTACTCCCTAATATAATAATAATAATAATAATAATAATAATAATAATAATAATAATAAATGAGTTTGTTATCAATGGTTTCAAAGTTAAACAGTTGATTTATTAACACCAAACTTGTACAGTATATAAACAAGGTGGTTTAGAGTAAAAAATGGAAAAAATGCTATGGTAAACTATAAAATTGATGCACTGTACACACTTCAGCTGGACAGTCACCCAGCTGATCCAAAGATGTGTGGCTGCTGTTGCACTGAGCTGTGTGTATGCCATGATGTCACATTGGGGGATTGAGTCAGGGAGCACAGCTGGGCTCATGACGCAGTTACAGCTCACTGCCTAAACAAATACGTTCACTTCACACACACACACCCACCCACCCACCCACCCACCCACCCACCTATGCTTTCCATTTTTCTAATTTTATAGTTTTATATTATATTTTCTTAATTTCTAAGCCACATTAAAGTACAGTATTGTAATGATTTTTCCACAGCTTTTATGGTTTCATTACATGTAACAATGGCAACAAGCCATCTCACAGGCCACCTCATCCTCAGTTTGTACCCCTTCCCAGTGGGTGAAGCTAGTGCTAAAGCAAATTTTGAACTCATGTTAAGTGAGAAAGGATGTAAAAATATTTTATCACTAAACCGAATTTGCATTCAGTGAATTAATGCTAAACAAGGGATACCTGTAATAATAGAAGGTGTGTGTTTGGAGGGTTGTTGGTGTAATAGAAGGTGTGTGTTTGGAGGGTTGTTGGTGTAATAGAAGGTGTGTGTTTGGAGGGTTGTTGGTGTAATAGAAGGTGTGTGTTTGGAGGGTTGTTGGTGTAATAGAAGGTGTGTGTTTGGAGAGTTGGTTGTGTAATAGAAGGTGTGTGTTTGGAGGGTTGTTGGTGTAATAGAAGGTGTGTGTTTGGAGGGTTGTTGGTGTAATAGAAGGTGTGTGTTTGGAGGGTTGTTGGTGTAATAGAAGGTGTGTGTTTGGAGAGTTGGTTGTGTAATAGAAGGTGTGTGTTTGGAGAGTTGGTTGTGTAATAGAAGGTGTGTGTTTGGAGGGTTGTTGGTGTAATAGAAGGTGTGTGTTTGGAGGTTGGTGGTGTAATAGAAGGTGTGTGTTTGGAGGGTCATCTGGAGTAACCCATCTCATTGTCCCAGGAATCAGTAATACTAAACCTCTAGGGGACCCCAAACCTAATAATTATCAGGTTCCATCTGTCCACCAGAGCTGCGGGAGACATGAGGCATCACCATGATACACCTGGTCGTGGTGTTGTCTGCCGTAGCGCTCACAGCCTCTGACGCCACGCCTGCAGTCTACCCCTCCACCACACATTCACTACACACACGTCTAGCCGTAATCTCTCCTGTTACCCTCTGCACTATGCAGCACACTATGCCCACCTTTGCCACATTACCTGCCTCTGGTGTCATTCCTCATCCCCCAGATATAAGTTCTGCCTCGTCAGTGTGTCTCAACACTCTTAATTACTTCTTGTTTCTGACTCAGTTACAGTCCACAGAACAGCTCTCACCACTATTACCACTATTACAGACAAGCATCAGCAATACAACTCGTGTTCATGCGTGTCCATGGAAACAAATATGGAATACACTCATGTGGTTGTGCTTGCATACAAATTTAATGAAACAAACACGGGCCAAGTATAACAAGCAGCCAGTCCAACTTCACTCCAACTACAGACTTAACAAACAAATCCCATGGCCACTTACAAACAGTAAAAGAAAAAAACAAGCACAAAATTCCAAAGAAAACTTAAAACAAATTCAAAATGTGCAAGTACCCAAAAACAGCAACAAAGAAATACCACAGATGCAAACACCTCCAGACAACAAAGAAATCACAAGGACGCCAGCAGTAACAGACAACATTCTTGAGTCGCTATCACAAACACACCAAGAAAACAACAAAGAAATGCCACAGACACAAAAACACACAAACAGCAACAAACATATACTGCAGACAGCTATACCCCAGTATGACAGTAAACAAGAACTACAAACACAATCACCTGCAAAAAACAGACAACATACACCACAAGCACAAATACCCATGGTCAACAGGCAAAGGAGACAGATGATGGTATTTTTGGAAAGTAAGCAACAAATACCACAGATGCCCAGTGATAAAAACAAGGAAGTTATACCACATACACTCACAGACAACAGCAGGCAAAACCAGCAGACACCCACGTACAGAAACAAACACATACAACAGAAAAAAACACTCGTGGGTATCAGAGTCAAGATGCCTCAGACTCAAACAACCAGTCACAATCAGAGAAGTGTACAACAGCTGCACACACACAAGAGTGAGCGGAAACAGTTACTGGAGAAGACCTCAGATTGGATGCTTCATAACAGTGAGTATTATTATTTTATTTTATTTTATTTTATTTATTTGTATGTTTATATATTTATTTTCCCCCCACTTGTTAGCTTACAAGCCATTTAGGTGGTTGGTCTCTCTAGTGTCAGTACAGGAAACCTGTGATGTTTGGTAGGGCCTTACTGGGTAACACCCTCTGCACATGTGTGTGGGCCAAGGAGGACTCGAATCCATATATTGGTGAGAGAGGTGCACGTTACCGCTAACTCAATTGTATAAATTTCCTTATACCTGCATTAACTTCATCAGATTTCTAATGCATTATTGTATATTTTTTTGGTTTATATTAAGTTTAACATTCGATTTTTTAGTCACACCAAAATGCAGTGAAAAAAAACCTTTTTTTTTTGTAAGCTTTTATAATGAAAAATTTGTTTTGATTGAAGAAATGTTTTCAAGAACAGAACCTTTTGTAAATAGGGGAATATAGGATACTGTACCTGTACTATTGTAATTTAATTTTCAGACAGTGAACTTATGAAAAGATGAACTATGCCTCAATGAATAATGAGAAATGCCTGTTTTAAAAGTACAGTAGTAATTCATTAAAGAAAATTTTGTAATTATGACCATAAGAATATAACTACAGGTACTGCAGTTTCAAACACTGTGATTTGTCAATATTATGCAGACTTAAGATCTGTATTGCTCAATAGTTAATATGGGGTGAATTAATAAGTCCCTTAAAAGATTTTTGAGTTTAGATGGTCAAAATCCTATGGCCAAAGGTAGGTTCTGCCAAAGAGTGTTTTAATGGTATGTATCTCACAAGTCCCTTTTCTTCCTCTCAATCATAAAATGGGATTTCAGACCTCAACCTTACATTTTTCCTTCACAAATCAAGTGACATTGAGTGACAGTCACTTATAGAGTCACTAGTGTAGCAAACTTTAATTTAATTGAATTTTGATCACTTTAACCAAGAATATTATTGAAGTGAATTTAGTGCATTAAAGATGCTTATCATTGAGATATTACCGGTAACTTTTTCCATGCAGTGGATTAATATTTTTATAATTCTTCATGAGAAATTGAACGAGATTTGAGGCAAAGTGAACACTATGGAACGCTTGGCCAACATCTATGATAATTATATTATCAAAGTAATACTCAGTTTATTCCTTAACTTTTAAGTTTAGGTGCTCATTTACAGCTGGGTGGACTGGGAGTACTAGCAGCTGGCAGGCAGTTACTGTACCTGTCTGCACAACACTCACCTCGGCCTTTACTTATCCTCCAGCAGGGACAGGAGTGGTTAATGTCAATATGATTTTTTAGCAAAACCTGAGAGTACTGGCAGAATACTTCAGTTTTAAAGTTTGAGTCACATGAGTATACTGAAAATTTTAGAAGCACCAAAACCTGACTTGATAATGTATTATGCCATTTAACAAAAATGTTTTAGTGTTTTGGATTTCACAAGCCAAATACATGACCTGTTGGTTATAAAACCTTATATCTCTGGGTTCAACCCTCGACCCAGGACAGATGTCAGAAAGGTGTAATCCATTGTGACCCTACCAATAATGGCAGGGTTTTTCCTGGTATTGTACAGTAAAGTATCTGTCAACTGAAAAGTTTGGAAACAAGAGGCTTCCATAAAATGAAAAAATACATAAAGTGAATACTATCATGAACATGCGTCCAAGGAAAGCATTTTCGGTGGATTTGGCATCCTGTGCACCAACGGCAAGGCCGCGGGCTCGTAACACTCGTCTTGCCTGCAGTGCCCACTAGAATAATCCGTTATAGTACGTCCTTCTTTCCTCACACAGCCAAGCTGTGGAATGCTCTGCCTTCTTCTGTGTTTCCATACTCAGGTCGGTGACCTGTGCCTGGGTGGGCTATTCCTCGCAAAAAAAAAAAAGTACTTGTGTCAGTTTGGTGATTAGTTTTTGCAATTACCAATACACTAACTTACTTCATAATTCTCTAACACTGTCAGTGTTATGAAGTCTACAAATAATCTTTCCATGTGCCATTGTGCTCCTATAATCACCATATAACTTGCTCCTCACACTCAAGTGAGGACAAGTGCAGTACAGTAGTCTGATCACTCACAAGTAACACTTTGGAAATGCCAAGTCTCGTCCAATCAGCACAGTTAAGCAACAGTGGGTTTACTTAATACACTCTGAGAATGGGTGACCACATGTTAACACTAGATGCTTCAGGCTTAAGGGTGTTCTGGAAATAAATGAGCATCTCATGGTTTTGTCGGCTATCCTTGGTCAAATTGGCTAAGTACTGTATCTATTATCACACACTCACTCAACCAGTTGCCTGATTGTCTAATGTCTCCTCATTTACTCTCATGTACTATAATCTGTGTAAAATTAGAGAAAAGAAAATTATTCTATAATTAGAATGCTCTAAACTTTTGTTATGTTTTGTATTACAGGTATTACCAGTACCTGTATACTGTATTATTAAAATTTCACCTCTATCCGCTTAATAGCCATTCAAGCAGTTGGGCTGTTCTTTGTTACTTTGTTGTGAATTCAGTGTTGGTTCAGGAAGAGAAGGAAACCTGTGATGTTTGGTAGGGTCCCACTGGATAACATCCTTCCTACATCTGTCCTGAGCCAGAAGTCAAACCCAGGACATAGTATGAGAGATACATGTACATATGTTACTGCTGTATCAGTTAATAGATACAGTACTTTACTGTACTCTGGTTTCCTCTTCTACCGTACTAACACTAGACAATAAGGGTCATAAGAAGAGAACAAAGGAGAGACTAATCAGCTAAACAGCTTGTGGTGTAGTTCTTTTAGCCATAAGCTCTTGAATGATATTACCATTACCCCTCATTAACAATTATGAATGAATATTTCTACTCCTTTCTTGTTTAACATTGTATGATTTTGACTTCTTTTTCATAAGTACTGAACTGTACTTAATCACATCAGTAAAAAGGAAGAAATTTGTTCCAAGGATTAGGGCACACAGAAAGAAAATGGTTAAATGCATTCCTTTAAATGTTAAAATCTTAAAAGTATTACACACACATTGAAATTGTTGGCTCTTTTATTGTACAGTATCTTAAAAAATGAATTGTGTAAAAAGATACAAGTAACATATACAAGCTGGAAAATAGAAGGAAGTGGAAAAAGTTGGAGCTGGGAATGAGAGGGAGGAGATGTTATATAGGTGAGTAGTAATGGTGAACCAGGGAAGACATTACAAGAAGATACAGTCACTAATAATGAAGTTGTTATATTAATCCGTAATCAAGAACATTTGGTATCCCCAAAACATGTTGGTGGGAAAGGATGCTTAAGTTTTATTAAAGTGAATCTGTGTTTGGCAGATCTTCTATATGTAAAATTTGTTCCATCTTCACAGACTGTCTTCATATTGCACGCAATCAGCCATCAGTTTCTTACTCTCTGACGGCCGCTCCTGAGACTGCAGTACCAGCTAGTCGGTCATGGGTTGGTGCACAAGAACATACCTCATCAACCAAGAGCACTCTTCAAGCTCTTCCACATTTTGCAGCTTTGGTGAGTATAGTACAGTACAGTATTCCCCATAATCAAAAAGAAATTGAACAGTGAAATAGGGAAAGGAAGAGAGAATATAAGAACACTCGCACATGTACACAAACCAGTAATATAGGTGAGACCAAGAACGAAACAATTCACACTTTTATCAGGTGTGGATCATCTGACGATTAACCTCCCAGATAGTTTCAGGATAGTTAAACTTAGACTGGTATTATTTCAAACCAGGTTGGCTAGCTGCAGCTTTCATAATCCGACGTAAGGCCTGCCTTACACGCAAGTTTTTCTTCCCTCCGCGTGATGTAGAAATTACAGTGACCCCTTGGTTAGCGAACTCAATCCGTTCCAGAAGGTCGTTCATTATCCGAAAAGTTCGTTAACCGAAACCATTGTTTCAGTGGGTTTTTGGGTAATTGGTTCCAGCTCACCGAAAATTTCCTAAATTCAACAAAAATGGTAGAAAAGTTCACTTACTTTGAGGTGTGTATGTAGAAGGCTCCTGGATGATGATGATGATGATGATGGGAATTAGAATGGGGGCGGAGGAGAAGGAAGAAGAGAAGGCATTGGGGTGGAAGAGAAGTCACCCCATGGCACCATTTCACCCATAAAATTTTAGTTCTCTTGGTGTATTTCAAGATTATTTTCTTTAAATCAACACTGCACTGCATTATATATTGTCAATATGTAAAATATATTTCAAAATGACCAATAATTTGCTTGGAAACACAGAAAAAACGTTTAGTTGAAGAGAGTCTCAAGCAAGATGTTACCTCCCGTGAAAACAGAGAGAGACTAACGCCTGTTTGCTGTGTTAAGAGGCTGGATGCCGCACATTAAACTAGTCACTTTACCTTCAATTATGTTCAGTAATTGTTAAAATGACTAAAAAATTGAATATTAAACTTTTAAAATTATTGAATAGTATAAACTTCTTGATATTTACTAAAATAGTAAGGAATTTAAGCCCTAGAACCGATTACTGCATTGGCGGACTGATACTAAAGCTGGTTGCCCGGTCAGTGCAAGCGAAAACATGTTGAGGTCGGTTCGTAAGAAATTCGTTAACCGAATTTTTGTTCGTTAACCGAATTGAAGATCCTTATGGAATTCAGTTCGTTAATCGAAATTTCGTTAACCGAGGCGTTCGTTAAACGAGGGGTCACTGTAATGAAGTTCAAGGGACAGAGACCCAGGGGCGTACCTAGAGTATTTGGCACCCAGGGCAGTCCCTTCCTTTGGCACCCCCCTCCTCCCTGAGATGAATAATTTTAAAAATTAAATACTGTACGCAGAAAACATATAATGTTTGCAAGTAAAATATCAGGCAGATTACAGTCCTGTAGTAAGTAAATTGGCAATAAGAAAAATGCAGGACATTAAAAATTAAGCAAACAGGCAATACTGCATGGCATTGATATAACAAAAATACATCTTCAACCACAAAGAAAACATCACCAGTAAGAATTTTCAAAAAGGTAACAGAAAACCTTGTCTCAAGGCTCAGCATGGTCTTCAAAGATGAATAGAAAAAACATTCACAGTCTCTGCTTTCGAGCCTTAATTTCTGCAAAGCGGTCAGTGACCTCATCAAAATTCACTTTCTTTGCATATTCATGCTCAATTGAAAGCAAAGCCAGGTTTGTGAATCTTGTCTAACTCATGCTTAAGCGAAGGAATTTTTTTTTTTTAGTTTCAGTTGGAAAAACTTCTTCCTCATGAAGCAATAGACACTGTGCCCACGGTCTTGATGTAATGGGAGAGTGTTTGTGACTGTATATAGTTTAGAGTTGAGATGAGATGCATAGTTTAGACTCAGAAAACTTTCTGCAGCACCCAGAAATATTTTTGGGGTGTGGGATTTTTTTGTGTTTGAGAGAATCGTCTAGTTACCCAGAAATCTCTCCGCCCCGGAAGAGTTCAGTACCAATTGTTCCAGCTAACTGGGATATCACTTGTACTGTGTGTTGTGTAATGGTACCTGGGTATAGGTCTTCTACAGTTTTCTTATCCCATCTTTTCACCATGGTAAAAGGATCACTACCTGCTTATGTGGATGCAAGTGCAACACACTTTATCACACCACTTTATTACTCTCATCTCTATACCATCAAGTGTTGCAACTTTCCCTTCAAATGACCCACATCTAATTTTTCATAGATTTTATCATCAGTCACTCTGCATCCTTTTAGGCTGTTTTGCCAATGCTCTGCAAAAATCTTTGACTGGTCAACAAATACCGTTTGCAAAAAATGTCATTATCAAAACAGTACAGTTAACCCTCACTTTACGCGGTCCCACATACCGCGTTTCCACGTTTACGCGGTGCCTTGCCAGAACCTAACGTGCTTACATTAGGCGGTACGTGAACCCCATTACGCGGAGAGTGTCCGGCGCGACGCTATTTTTAGATTCGCCCCACCCGCCCGCCTGCCTGCCTGCCTGTGCTCCTCTCCCTCCCCCCTCCGCTTGGGCAAGCTGCGCGGTAAGGTTGCGCAGTGTGTGTCTTTGTTGCGTTATCACTGACGTCATATGACGTATCGGACTGTGATTGGCCATGCATCCCTACCCCCCTCTGCTGCTAGCTGTAATTGGCTTAAAGTATTATGACATGTCCACCCGAGGGAGGGACGGAGGGAGGAAAGACGATGCTTGACCTAGCCGCGGCAGTTTCATCCCTCAAGGCCATACCGTGTAATCGTGCATCCATTGTTCAGTAAAATGGCTTCCGCCGGACCACCACCCCCTGAGAGAAACCTTTCCTTACCTGGACCCAGCGGCACTAAGCCAAAGAAGACACGACGTTCCTTAAGCTACGAGGTGAAGTATACCATCATCCAAGAGTTGAAGAAAGGAACAAGGCAGGTTGATTTGGCACGCCAGCATGGTGTGAATGAATCTACGATTCGAACAATAAAGAAGGATGCAGCCAAGATAAAGGAGCACATGAAGATCACGAAGTCTACAGGTGCTTCTATGATCAAGTATTTTCACAACCAGGTGCTTTTCAAGACAGAAAAATTACTTGTGAGGTACTTGGTGCGTCAGGCGCGACGGAACATGGTGGTCGACACGCGCTCCGTTAAGGACTACGCCCGTGAACTGTACATGGCAGTGGCACGAAAGATGGGAATTACAGAGCCCAAACCCTTTAATGCTTCCTCTGGGTGGTTACAGAGGTTTAAGATCCGGAACAAGATCACCAATATAAACATTGGTGGTGAAGAAGCGAGTGCAGACCGTGCTGCGGCTAGGGAATTTCTTCTGTTTTTACGTGAGATTATGGAGGAAGGACAGTACAGTGACGACCAGGTGTTTAACATGGACGAATCTGGTCTTTTCTGGAAAAAGCTACCTTCCAAGTCTTTCGTTGTAAAGAATGCCAGCAGGATTCGGGGCCGGAAGATGCAGAAGGAACGCATCACTGTCCTATTTACCACCAATGCCTCCGGTACCTGTAAGCTCAAGTTATCGGTGATCCACACAGCACGCAAGCCGCACGTCTACAAAACCATGACATGACCAAGCTAAATGTCCACTGGCTGACCGCACGTAAGGCGTGGATGTTCTCTACATTGTCCCTCTCCTGGTTTGATGACTGTTTTGTTCCCGATGTTAAGAAATTCTGTGAGCGACAGAATGTGCCATTCAATATTTTGTTGCTGTTGGACAACGCACCAGGACACTCGCCCCTACTGTTAGATCGTCACCCCAACGTAAAATTGGTCTTCCTTCCTCCCAACACTACGTCTATATTACAGCCCATGGACCAAGAGTTAATCTGTAATGTAAAAGCTGCATTCTCAACAAAAAAATTCAAACTCCTGAACGACTACACCAACACCAGGGAAGAGTTGCGTAACCTGAGTGACACCACCACTGATAGCAAGAGCGAAGAAGATGAGGATCAACAGTTGGCACAGCAAAAAATACTATTCAAACAATTCTGGAGAGTATTTAATATCAAGAAAGCTGTGGACTTCTTGGTGGAGTCATGGAATCAGCTGTCTATTGCTACAATTCTTCATGCATGGAGACATGTGTTGCATGGATTACCAGGTGAGAGGAGGAGTCAGTCTGTGACTGGTGAGGTTCAGACTGTTGCAGTAGCAGTGGACCTTGCCAGAGAAGCTGCGCAGACTGTTACAGTTCCAGGCTTCTCCGAGACCACCAACGACGACATCCTGGAGGTGATCAGAGATCCTGAAGTGACTGCCGACGAGATGTTGGAAGAAGATCACGTCAGTGAAGAGGAGGAAGAAGGTGCGTCATTCTCCGAAGAACATAGTTTAACTCATAGTGATATTAAGGGTGCCGTGGAGTGTGCAGAGAAAATGAAGTCCTTCCTTTCCCGCGACAATGACCGCTATGAAGTCTTCCATACCTGGCTGGTGCAGGCTATGGAGCCGTACATCACGGTGTATCAAGACAACATAAACACCAGCCGTCAAAAAAGCATAACCGAGTTCTTTGCCCGCAACTCACCACAGCCATCCCAAGCCAATGATAGTGACAGTGAAGATGACTTTGAGGGATTTGTCAGGGAAGCCCTGACAACTGTAAGTGACAGTGATGGTGATTCACCTAGTAATGGTGATTCACCTGAGGGCCAGTAATCTGCCCTCTGCCTCGGAACCAGCCTCCATCCCCGTATGCCGACCCATCTCTTCTACTAACGTAAGTGTTCCACATAACTTTTAGTTTTTCTAACCTAACCTTTATTTTTCCTATGTTAACCTTTATTTTTCCTAACCTAACCTCTTCTATATTACTTGTTTTTTCATACCATCGTAAAGTTAAGATAAAATTTTTACTACAACATAGTTGTGTGTCGTCAAAAAGTGGAGTTTGGGGGTCGGCCCGGACTCTATTTCAATTAATCCCATATGTTATGTTATTCACTTTACGCGGGACCCTGCGGGTTACATTAACCGTGTAAAGTGAGGGTTAACTGTATATGAAATACTGAAATGGAGACTTTGCAATGCTGCTGTACTGGGCAAATGACTTTTCCTTTTGTGAATTTCTTTGGCATTGCTTACCATCCAGACAGCTTTCTAGACAGGTGCTCTTTCTTGCTGTTGAGAAAAAGATTGGATGGGATGTTCACTACTGTAGTTTCATCTTTTGCTGCACATATAATAAGCTAAGAAAAACAATATTATTCTACATAAAAGGTAAGCCAGAGGAAAAAAAATAGATAGCACTGTATGCAAATAGCTAGCCCACAAACATGAGTGTTCAGACACATGTATTTTTATTTATTTACTCTCACTGAACCTATAAAATCCGGGTAACTGGTCGGTTTTCTCAAATACATAAAGGAGAAAGCTATTGTAATGGTGTGTGACATATATGACCCATGGGACCAAAAGAGGCAACATACAAATGGTATATGTGGGGTGATGCTTAGACTAATTGTATTTATATATATACAATAAAATTTTATGTTGCAATGTTCACATCTCTTCGTAGGCCCATGATGACAGACTGTGCTCTGTGAGCCCTAACGAAACAGAGAGATAGTGAATGCTGTTACCACTCTGTAAGCAAAAGAATTGAGAATATACTACTGTGGTCCCTCGGTTAACGCGCACAATTCGTTCCAGAAGGTCGTTCATTAACCGAAACAATTGTTTCAATGGGATTTTGGGTAATTGGTTCCAGCTCACCAAAAATTACATATACAGTCAACCCTCACTTTACGCGGTTAATGTAACCCACAGGGTACCGCAGAAAGTGAGAAACGCGTAAAGTGAACAACATAACATATGGGATTAATTGAAATAGAGACCGGCTGACCCCCAAACTCCACTTTTTCCAACACAATACCTATGTTCTAGTAAAAATAACATCTTAATTTTATGATGGTACAAGCACACAATTAATACTTAAGAGAAATAGAGAAATACAGTCGCCAAGTTAATGTCCATTCAAATAATGGACTCAGCTGCCTCCCCCACTTCTCACACTACACTCGCTGGCTCTTCCCTCTCTGAGAAATTTTGGGGGGAAAACCAGGTATAGTAATAAATAATACCTCAAACTAAAGTTAGGATAATATAATTGACATTGCTGGATTCCTTGTAAGACCAGGAATATTTTGAATACAAATGTTATATATTTTGCACAAAAGATAACATATTTACTCAGAGTAAACATTTTATCTAAAATTTGTATGTCTAATGCAAAATCTATGATGTTTATATTCAAAATGATATCAAATTGTATATACAGTCGGCCCTTAACATACGCGGGGGTTAGGTAACAGAGATACCCGTGAATGTTAAAAATCCGTGTACAGTATTACCCCGCCTAACGCGGTTTCACTTAACGCGTTTTTTCATATACGCGGTGCCTCGCCAGAGCTGAACTTTCACTTAACACGGATTTTTTTCCACATATATGCGGTGAGTGTCCGGCTCGAGACGCTATTTTTAGATTTGCCCCACCCGCCACCCTGCCTGACTGCCTGTTTTAGCTCATAAAATTCATACAAATTACCCGGCCAGAATATAATTTACATTGCTGGAATTCTTATGATTTGGTGATCATTTTGAATATAAACATCATATATTTTGCATTAGACATACAAATTTTAGATAAAATGTTTTCTCTAGTAAATATGTTATCTTTTGTGCAAAATATATGACATTTATATTCAAAATATTCCTGGTCTTACAAGGAATCCAGCAATGTCAATTATATTATCCTAACTTTAGTTTGAGGTATTATTTATTACTAAAAAGTTAAATATTCTGGTTTCCCCACACGTCTCCTTGGGACGGTTGGTGGGAGGGGAGGGAGGGACCGACCGACCATCTGTTACCCCGTGAAGAATATTTTTTTTTTTTTTTGAACTAAAGATATTTGTTTTAGCTCATAAAATTCATAAAAATTACCCGGTCAGAATATAATTTACATTGCTGGAATTCTTATAATTTGATGATCATTTTGAATATAAACATCATATATTTTGCATTAGACATACAAATTTTAGATAAAATGTTTTCTCTAGTAAATATGTTATCTTTTGTGCAAAATATATGACATTTATATTCAAAATATTCCTGGTCTTACAAGGAATCCAGCAATGTCAATTATATTATCCTAACTTTAATCTGAGGTATTATTTAATACAAAATGTTAAAATTTATTTTTTTCACCCAACATCTCTTGAAGGGAGGATTGGTGGGGGGTGGGGGGGAGGGTTGGGACTGACCGCGCGGTTGGAAGAGGGGGGAAGGCAAGGTGGGGTACTTTGATTGACAGATAGTGTCGTGAAGAATATTTTTTTTTTATTAACTGAAGATATTTTGTTTTAGCTCATAAAATTCATACAAATTACCCGGCCAGAATATAATTTACATTGCTGGAATTCTTATAATTTGGTGATCATTTTGAATATAAATATCATATATTTTGCATTAGACATACAAATTTTAGATAAAATGTTTTCTCTAGTAAATATGTTATCTTTTGTGCAAAATATATGACATTTATATTCAAAATATTCCTGGTCTTACAAGGAATCCAGCAATGTCAATTGTATTATCCCAACTTTAGTTTGAGGTATTATTTATTAAAATTTAGTGGTTTTCCCCCAAAAATTTCTCAGAGAGGGAAGAGCCAGCAGTGTAGTGTGAGAAGAGGGGGAGGGAGTTGAGTCCATTATTTGAATGGACATTAACTTGGCGACTGTATTTCTCTATTTCTCTTAAGTATTAATTGTGTGCATGTACCATCATAAAATTAAGATGTTATTTTTACTACAACATAGTTATGTGTCTTCAAAAAGTGGAGTTTGGGGGTCGGGCTGGTTTCTATTGGAATTAATCCCATATGTTCTGTTGTTCACTTAACACGGATTTCACTTAGCGCGGGACCCTCTGGGTTCTATTGACCGCGTTAAGTGGGGTACAACTGTACTTTTGCTGCCCCCCCACCCCTAAAAAAACCCTGGCCCCCCATGTCCTTATTTACCGTATATACCTGTGTGTAGTTCGAGTTTTTAAGACCAAATTATTTTGCAAAAAATTGGGGGTCGACCTCTAAAAGGGTAATAGTTTCGTTAGGTTGAAAAATATTTACCAGTTACTACCAGTAAACAATGGAAACGATGCACCAACGCACCACCAGCTGTGAGTGTCGGTACAGTCGCCAGGGCAGATCTCTTGTGTCATCATAGCTAGCCCAAAGTAGCCAAATCCATGGTATGGTACACACAGGACGATGTAAAACAAAGTATTCATTTGTTAAAGTTTATTTATAGATACTGTACATAAATTTTTGTTCATTACATTTGAAACATCAATCTTTGTTAATTAAATTTGATACAAAAGAAAACTATGATACCGTATTTTCATTAAAATATTACATCACAAGTATATTTTACCTTAACTGTGACTGAATGAATATATTCTCAGAAATAAAAATGGAAATGTAATATTTTGGCTGAAATGACGTACAGGTAGTCGTCGACTTACGACCGAGATTGGTTACGGCCAACCGGTCGTAAGTTGATCTGGTCGTAAGTCGGCCTATGTTATAATTACCTTACGTATATTATAATGTGTAATCATCTTTAAGTCATATTTTATCAACATTTTCTTTGTTCATTATTGTTACGGTCGTCAGGTTTAAGTAAATCACTGCATATTACAGTACAATTGGTTTATTATTTACACAACATACAAAAAAAAAAAAATACAGGTGCAAAACATATAAAACATTTTAGTTGCAAAACATACAAACATACAAAAAACATCTTATTGGCCGCTGGTGCTTGGCTGTGGATCGTCGGGGTCGTCAGCTGGGGCAGCCTTTGGGGTAGCCGGAGGAGTTGTTTTTTTCATGAACATGGTGAGCTTTGTCTGAATTGTTCGTTTCTTCTTCTCCTCGTAAATTTCTTGATATGGACGAAACGAATTGCGTGCCATCCGCTCAATCCTTGCAAATCGTTCAATGTTTGGGTCCATTCCTTCAAAATGGGCAAGAAGTTTATTTAGTAGAGATAAACCTTCTGATAATCCCTTAGTGGTGAACGTCCTTTGTGGCTCCTCCTCCTCTTCGTTATCCGCTGCTTCTCTCCTTTCTTCTTCTGCTACATTTTCTTCTTCCAATTCGATTAGCTCTTCATTTGTAAGTTCCTCTGATTCTTGGTCTAGCAACTCCTCAACATCTTCCACTTCACATTCCAAAGAAAGATCTTTTGCCAGTTTTACTATTTTTTCCCGAATAACTTCAAGCTCATTTTCACTGTCAAATCCTGCAAAAGTATGAACATAGCGCTTAACACACTGTTTCCAGATGCCATTCATGCACTTCTCCGTCACAGCCTCCCAGGCGTTTGCCAGATTCTTGATACCCATAAGAATGTTGTACTGTTTCCAAAAGTCACGCAACGATAGTTCTGGGTCGGCATCTATAGCGGCTATGGCTTGGGCAAAGGTGGTTCGGAGATAGATAGCCTTGAAAGTAGCAATTGAACCTTGGTCCATAGGCTGCAAAATTGAAGTCGTGTTTGGCGGCATAAAAATCACTTTCACGTCCGGATGAATATCTGATAGATGAGGTGGATGTCCAGGCGCATTGTCCAGTAGCAATAAAATCTTGAAAGGAATTTCTTTCGTCAAACAATATTCACGAGCTTGAGGAATAAAACAATTTACAAACCAGTCTTCAAACAGTGCCTGTGTCATCCATGCTTTACGGTTAGAACGAAAGTAAACGGGCAGCGTGTGCTTGTTTACATTTTTCAACGCCCGCGGGTTTTCTGAATGGAAGATTAGGAAAGGTTTCAGCTTAAACCCCGCGATGTTCCCGCCAAGCAGCAGAGTAAGCCTATCCTTAAATGCTTTAAATCCAGACATGCTTTTGGCTTCTTTTTGGATGTAAGTGCGTTCTGGCATCCGTTTCCAATACAATCCCGTTTCATCCACATTAAATATCTGCTCTGCTAGATATCCCTCATCCGTAATTAATTCATCCAGACTGTCAACAAACTTGCGTGCTCCTTCCTCGTCTGCACTCGCTGCTTCCCCAGTCACTCGAACATTATGAAATTGAAATCTTTTCTTGAATCTCTTGAACCAGCCAGTACTTGCTGCAAATTCTTGACTGTAGTCTTCTCCGGCGCGCTCCTTCAAAGTCTGAAATAGACTTCTAGCCTTCGTCTGCACAGTAAAAAGGCTTAACGGTGTCCGTTTCTGGATCTGATCTTCCATCCAAATGTAAAGTAATTTCTCCATTTCGTGGAGAGGCCCAGTCCGTTGCTTCGTTATAACTGTCGCTTGCATGGGTGCAGAACCTTTCACAGCTTCACGAATCCTTTCTTTATCCTTCAAAATCGTCGACACAGTAGAGTGTGATAGCGTCAGATCACGTGCAATCTCATTCACTTTCTTACCCCCTTCGTGCTGTTTAATCACCATCATTTTAGTGTTTAAATCAATGGCCTTTCTTTGCTTCTTGGCAGGTTGAGGAGTAGATGAAGACAGTTTCCTCTTGGTAGACATCTTGGGGGGGGTGGTGGTTCAAGAAAGATTTCCGAGACAAAAGAAAGGCACAAGGCAAACAGACACGGAGGGAAGTGTGCTGTACCAGCGAGCGTGTTTGTAATTGAGCGCGGGGATGCGCGCGGCTCCAGCTCCCGGCAGCGTCAGGAGGCTGGGGCCAAAACTGTCGTACCGCCGGTCGTAAAGTCGAACGGACGTAAGTCGCATAGGTCGTAAGTCGACGACTACCTGTACATATTACTGTACAGTGGAAAGTGGGATAAAATTATGAAAACAATGACTTTAGCTTTCTTTCGTTGTTCAAAAGATTTTACCGTAATCGCTTTTCGAATGGTTTTCAGTTAAAAAACTGTTGTACTCGTACTAGTACTGTATTACAATACTATTCTATCCTATCATTAGCCTTATGATCCCACAACTGAAAACCATTCGAAAAGCGATTACGGCAACATCTTTTGAACGAAAGAGAGAGTCATTGCTTGCGTCACAATTTTATCCCACTTTCCACTGTAATACGTACATCATTTCAGCAAAAATATTACATTTCTATGTTCTCAGAAATAAATGGTAGTTTTGTTGAAACGTAATGTACAGTATTTAATATTAAAATGCAAAAATAGCTATAAAGACAATTAATACACCCGAAAAATACTGGCTGGCATCTCCACTCGTCCCTGCTCCTGCGTCCAAGGTCACCTTACCACTCCTCCTAACTCGCTTCCTCCCCTCCCTCCGCACCGTCACTACTGCCGACAACAAACACAAATTCCTTGTGAATAACTGCACCTCCACTTCCTATGTACAGTTCTTGTACTGAACTGTACTGTGCTGTGCATTTTTACAAACAATAAACATGGCAAGAAAAGCTATTAAAAAAATGAGATAAGCATTTCACTTTACTGTACCGTACCTCTCCTCGGCGACAGGGCGGGGATCATCGGGCTCATGGTCACTCAATTCCATAACAGGTGGTGAAGTGGGGGCGACGGTGGATTCAGCTGCTTCCTCACTGCCGCCAGTGATTGATGGTGTTAAATCTCTCTTTCGGTGATCAAAGAACATGGTGATGGGGAGTTGTCGTCTCTTTCTTTCATTTCTTCCATGATGTTTTTGTATGGAGCGAAAACACCATCCATCCCTCGCATGAATTTCAGGGCACGCACCATGGAGGGGTCCATACTATAGGCCAGGTTTTTCAGTGCCTCAATATTCCTGGTCATCTCCCCCAACTTCTCCAACGTTATTTCTTGGTGCTCTTCCTCATCCTCTTTCCCTTTCGCTTCCTCTGCCTCGTCTGAGTCTACTAACTCCTGTAGATCCTCCTCGGTCAGCTCAGTGTCGTGCTCTTCAATTAGCTCCCTAATCTCGTCCTCTGCCATGTCCCGGAAGCCTTCAGCAGCCACTTTCCTTGACAGTGCCAGGGTCTTTCTGAATATTTTCATTAAAATCCATCAAAATCATTTTCCTTGTCATCGTCTTAAGCACCAAACAGCTCCTCCCAGTCTTCTCCTTGAACAGGGCTAGAGGGTACGTGTTTTTCGAATCGTTTAAAATTAAAAAAATGTTACAGCACATGTATATTTTCCCTAAACTGTGACTGAATGAATATATTCTCAGAAATTAATAGTAGTTTTGCTGAAACGTGATGTATTTCAATGTAAAATAGGATAAAATACATGACGAAAACAAAAGACTTTACCTAACCTTCGAATGTTCAAGAGATGTTACTCATTTTTTTAATAGTTTTCGGTTAAAATACTGTTATATTACTGTGCTTGATGTACTACATTCACGGAAATGTAATATTTTTTCTGAAATGACGTACGTATTACAGTGGAAAGTGACGAAAACAATGACTTTCGCTTTCTTTTGTTCAAAAGATGTTACCGTAATCGCTTTTCGAATGGTTTTCAGTTAAAAAAACTGTTGCATCACAAGTGAATTAGGATAGAATGTTATTGTAATACAACAGTTTTTTAACCGAAAACCATTCGAAAAGCAATTACAGTAACATCTTTTGAACGAAAGAAAGCGAGTCATTGCTTTCGTCACTTTCCACTGTAATACGTACGTCATTTCAGCAAAATATTACATTTCCATATTCTCAGAAATTAATAGTTATTTTGCTGAAACGTAATGCATTTCAATGTAAATTAGGATAAACCACATGAAAACAAAAGACCTTACCTAGCCTTCCGATGTTCAGGATATGTTACTCGTTTTTTTAGTAGTTTTCGGTTAAAATACTCTTGTATTAGTGTTATTCTATTCATACTGTGCTTGATATAATACATTCACGGAAATGTAATATTTTTGCAACTACACTGCTGATGTCAACACACGCGTGGTTACAGCGAGACTTGACTGAGTGAGGGAGAGCTATGCGTGTGTGTGTGTGAGGTTGCGGGAGCGGGCGGTGTCCCGTGTTCGGTGCCATGCGCGAGTTGAATGCCGCACGATTTGAATGTACTTCAATGTACAGAATATTCCTCTGGCGGGGCAATCCGCGTATTTGCGAATCCGTGAATGCTAAACCCGCGAATGTGAAGGGCTGACTGTATACATACAGTGGTCCCTCGGTTAACGAGCACAATCCGTTCCAGCAGGTTGCTTGTTAACCGAAACCATTGTTTCAATGGGTTTTTGGGTAATTGGCTCCAGCTCACCGAAAATTGCCTAAATTCAACAAAAATGGTAGAAAAGTTCACTTACTTTGAGGTGTGTATGTAGAATGCTCCTGGATGATGATGATGATGTGCATTTGAAGTGGGAGGTAGAGGAGGAGAAGGGAGAAGAGAAGGAAGTGGAGGTGGAGGAGAAGCATTTTACTGCTTCTTCGAAGGTGAGTCACCTACCATGAAAATGTCAGGAACCTCTGGACTGACAGATTCTCCACCATGAACATCCTCTCTCCTTCTTGAAGTGCAAGGCTGAGGGATAGCATCTTGTTCCCTCTGCCTTTTACTGAAGAAAGTGTCAATTGTGGTCTGTGGGGCATCTGTCCTCCTCACCATTAACTTATGTTTAAAGAAGGAGACCACTGAGTCCTCAACATGACACAAAGTTAGTTCAGTTTTTTCCACTTCTGGGTGCTGTGAAGCCAGTTCCCTGAACTTCTCCCAGTAGTAAATCACATCTTTCAACTGTTTAGCTGACATATGGTCATCACTTTCAATTTCCTCCTCACCACTGTCAGCCTCTACCTGTAACATCTCATCCAGTTGCTTCAAGTCATCAGGAGTAAGTTCCTCCTCATGAGACATCACAAGCTCTTCCACATCCTCCTCCTCCACTGTTTCTTCCTCAAATCGCTCAAAATCATGGACTACTGAGGGCCACAGTACTTTCCATGAAGAATTGAGGGATCTAGTGGAGACTTCTGGCCATGATGACACAATCAATTTTACAGCCTCCAGGATGTTGAATTGTGTCTTCCAGAACTGTTTCAGTGTTAGTTCAGGATCATTGGAAGTTGCCTGATGACACCTCCTAAACATATTCTTCATGTACAACTTCTTGAAGTTGCTGATCACATTCTGGTCCATTGGCTGTATGATTGATGTAGTGTTTGGAGGCAAAAACAACACTTTCACAAAGTCAAATTGATACTCCAAATTGCTGGCAAGGTCAGGGTCATGACCAGGAGCATTATCCATGAGGAGAAGAGCCTTTAAAGGGAGTTTATTGGTGGTTAGATAACTCTTGACAGAAGGGCAAAACACATCAACAGCCCATTCATTAAAGAGCTGTCTTGTCACCCATGCCTTACGGTTGGACTTCCAATAAACTCCAAGCTTTGTTCTTACCACTTTCTGTTGCTTTAACACCCTGGGATTTTCAGAGTGGTAGACAAGCATAGACTTCAGTCGGAAATCCCCTGAAGCATTGGCATCAAGCAATAGAGTGAGACGGTCTTTCATGGGTTTATGCCCAGGTAAAGAGGCTTCATCTTTGGTGATGAATGTTCTTTTGGGCATCTTTTTCCAGAACAGCCCAGTTTCGTCCACATTGAAAACTTGTTGTGGAAGATAATTTTCTTCTTCCATCAGTTTTTTAAAATCATCTAAAAACTTTGCTGCCCCTTCTTTATCAGCACTATCAGCTTCACCATGCCTAACAACACTGAAAATGTCACTTCTTTTCTTAAATTTTTCGAACCAGCCTTTGCTGGCCCGAAAATCTTCAAATTCTGTGCCTGAAGAACCAGGTTGATCTGCCTTTAAATGTTCGTAAATCTCCCTGGCTCTTTCACAAATGAATTCAGTAGAAACTGAATCACCTTTCATCTGTTTTTCCCTAATCCAGATGATAAGTAACCTCTCAGTTTCTGCGATTAGGGATCTACTTTTAAACACTCTTGTAGATTTGTCTCTCACTTTCACTTCTTTAAATTTGTCTTTCTGTGCAAGAATTGTCGACACAGTTGATGTCGACGTCGACATGCCATATTCTTTGCTAAGCACATTTGTTCTAATGCCTTGTTCATGTTTTTTTATGATTTCCTGCTTGGTTTGGATTGAAATAGCTTTTCTTGATCTCTTAGGCCCATGCTGGATTCAAACAATGTCAACACGTTTTTTTTTCAAAGTTAAACTTGTTGTAAATAAAGAATATTTTCTTTATAATAACACTGCACTGCGCTATATATTGTCAATATGTAAAATAAATTTCAAAATGACCAATAATTTGCTTGGAAACACAGAAAAAAGTGTTTAGTTGAAGAGAGTCTCAAGCAAGATGTTACCTCCAGCTTGTTTGCTGTGTTAAGAGGCTGGATGCCGCGCATTAAACTAGTCACTTTACCTTCAATTATGTTCAATAATTGTTAAAATGACTAAAAAATTGAATATTAAACTTTTAAAATTATTGAATAGTATAAACTTCTTGATATATACTAAAATAGTAAGGAATTTAAGCCCTAGAGCCGATTTATGTATTGGCGGACTAATACTACAGCTGGTTGACCGGCCAGTGGAAGCGAAAACATGTTGAGGTCGGCTCGTAAGAAACTTGTTAACCGAGGGGTTGCTCGTTAACCGAAATCTCGTTAACCGAGGCGCTCGTTAACCGAGGGACCACTATACTGTATATATGGACTAAAAATGAAGTATATATATATATATATATATATATATATATATATATATATATATATATATATATATATATATATATATATATATATATATATATATGCTGATAACCACAAGGAAAGAAGAAAACACGAAGTTCCCAAGCGCTTTCGTGTAATTCACATCTTCAGGGGTGAGTACAGACTAGTCTGTACTCACCCCTGAAGATGTGAATTACACGAAAGCGCTTGGGAACTTCGTGTTTTCTTCTTTCCTTGTGGTTATCAGCATATACCTAGATCACGCGCACCTACAGTGATTTACTTATATATATATATATATATATATATATATATATATATATATATATATATATATATATATATATATATATATATATATATATATATATATATATATATATATATATATATATATATATACAGTGGGGTATGCTATAACGAACGGATCCTACTACGAATATTCCTATAACGAACGGTTTTACCTATAAAATTGAGAATGCTATAACGAACGAAACTCCTACAACGAACATTATTTAGAAAAAAAAAAAAAAATTTTCTTTTTTTTTTACTAATTTATTGTTTTTTATTACAAGTATTAATGATGTTCTTTATTTCAGGGGATTAGATGCTTATTTATTCACTTTTTTACAATTTTTACAATTTTATATTATATTTTTCAGTGTTAAGTGGTTGTATTTGGGGGCCTGGAACGAATTAATCCTATAACGAACGAATGCTATAACGAACAAGGTTCTAGAACCAATTAGATTCGTTATAGCATACCCCACTGTATATATATGTATATATATATATATATATATATATATATATATATATATATTATGAAAATCCACAATGAAAACGTGGATAAGATAAATCTTGATAAAATCACACGGGAAAATGGAAACAACGGAGTACCTTAGCTTGAATAAAGACGAAAGCTAAGGTACTCCGTTGTTTCCATTTTCCCGTGTGATTTTATCAAGATATATATATATATATATATATATATATATATGTATATATATATATATATATGCTGATAACCACCAGGAAAGAAGAAAACACGAAGTTCCCAAGCGCTTTCGTGTAATTCACATCTTCAGGGGTGAGTACTCACCCCTGAAGATGTGAATTACACGAAAGCGCTTGGGAACTTCGTGTTTTCTTCTTTCCTGGTGGTTATCAGCATATACCTAGATCACGCGCACCTACAGTGATTTACTTGCATATATATATATATATATATATATGTATATATATATATATATATATATATATATATATATATATATATATAATATATATATATATATATACATATATATATATATATATATATGTAACCGGTCGGAATTTACTGGACTTTAATTTCTCACTTGACTTGGGGTTTATTTAAAATTAATAGATGGTAATGGCAGTGGAAGCGCCCCTTTGAGAAAAATCCCGAACCAGCACAAGAACACTTACTCTACTAAACAAAATAAATTGTCCGTGACCCGTGGAAGGATAGCGTCTGTGACTGGGATGAATGAGACACACTGTTACATTTAGACACTTATATTCCCTCCAACACTACAAACACAATCCAATAATGGTACACCAATATGCGCACCTCTTAACTTGAACTTAAACACTACTCTGGGGAATAAAAGTTATACAGGATCTAGAAATTATTAGAAACTCAGGCAACAATAAATTTGGAGTATTAAGAAATGTTGCTTGCACAATGAACCGGCCTTAAGGGCACTCAACAAAATTATATCAGTCACTGAGGAAATGGTAATAAAAATAAGAAATTAAATACTCTACAATGAATAGGCCTTAAGGGCACTCAACAAAATTATAGCACCCCAACAGATGCACACTTCCTAACCTAACCTAACCACTACTCTGGGGAACAAGGTTATACCTGAGATCAGAATTATGAAGAACAATCAGAGGCATTAAATGAATCAAATCACAGTATCACTCTGGTTCCACTTGATGGCACACACATTCAAAACAATATTATCAAAATTATCTAGAAACTATTAAACTACACCCGTAATAAAGGAGGGAAAATGTTCCTCCAGGTATCTCCTAGAGACCTAGACTCACAGTCTCAGTGTGTGACCATTAGTCTACTCAGATAGCCTCAGTGTACTCCCAGTGCGTCCATAAAGCGGACGGGAGTGAGCCAATCAGACCTTGTACAGTTGAGAGAAGCTTTAGCGTCCCGTGTCGTTTAGTGTCGGGAGCACTCGTTCACTCAAGAGATCCTTTGCTACCCCGCTAAACAGTGACAGGCCTACTTTGATCGGTCCAATGGCGACAATCGCCACCCTCAATCATCAACGGCAGTCTCAAACGGCAGTCAATCTCTCGCAGTCAACTCCAGTCAAGTGGGTTCTGGCGGAAACCCTGAAATGAACTCACTGTTAGCTCTAGTTTACTTTACCACTGCCCTATCTAACCCTGTCTGAGATCGAATGAGACTTACTTGTTATACTGCAATATTTCAGCACAGGTGACTAGGCCACGTGACTATTTCTGGGACAGACGCGCAGGGACGTCTTGTTTGCGTGAGTGCTATCCGGGACTGAGAGAGAGGCCGGGTCGTCTCTCAAGGCGTCAGCTTAGGTCTACGTGACCTATTTTCCGCCTAACTAATAACTCCTTGGGACACCCGTAACATTATTCAGACTGCTAAACGATCTATAATAATTTAAAATTCAATAATAGTCCCTTACTTCATGAATCGCATCATTATTAAATCGGTAAACAACATTTAATATCATATAGGCCTAGTTCCACCATCTCTCGCTAGGAGCAGGGAGCGCTCTCTCCCCTCCCATGACCTTGAACGCTCAGTGTTGCCAATGGCGGGGCATTCGAAATCACTCTGAAATTTCTGAATATTACATGTATATATATATATATATGCTGATATACCTAGATCACGCGCACCTACAGTGATTTACTTGCATATATATATATATATATATATATATATATATATATTATATATATATATATATATATATATATATATATATGAAATAAACATTATTGTTGAAACTACTCGCGTTTTAGTGTAAAGTGTCGTAATAATAAATGGTAAACAATTTGCCTTCGGCACTCGTGTTTCAGGCACGGCGAGCCTCAGTTTATAGGACGTAGAGTGTTTTTACTGAAGGTTTCGTTGTTCCATTACCCTCAAAAACGTGGGTTGACCTATAAATGAGGAATATCATAAATTAACGATTTCTTGGTCAAAAAATGAGGGTTGACCTATAAACGAGGGGGGGGGGGGGGTTATAGACGAGTATACAGGTAGTCGTCGACTTACGACCTATGCGACTTACGTCTGTTCGACTTTACGACCGGCGGTACGACAGTTTTGGCCCCAGCCTCCTGACGCTGCCGGGAGCTGGAGCCGCGCGCATCCCCGCGCTCAATTACAAACACGCTCGCTGGTACAGCACACTTCCCTCCGTGTCTGTTTGCCTTGTGCCTTTCTTTTGTCTCGGAAATTTTTCTTGAACCACCACCCCCCCCAAGATGTCTACCAAGAGGAAACTGTCTTCATCTACTCCTCAACCTGCCAAGAAGCAAAGAAAGGCCATTGATTTAAACACTAAAATGATGGTGATTAAACAGCACGAAGGGGGTAAGAAAGTGAATGAGATTGCACGTGATCTGACGCTATCACACTCTACTGTGTCGACGATTTTGAAGGATAAAGAAAGGATTCGTGAAGCTGTGAAAGGTTCTGCACCCATGCAAGCGACAGTTATAACGAAGCAACGGACTGGGCCTCTCCACGAAATGGAGAAATTACTTTACATTTGGATGGAAGATCAGATCCAGAAACGGACACCGTTAAGCCTTTTTACTGTGCAGACGAAGGCTAGAAGTCTATTTCAGACTTTGAAGGAGCGCGCCGGAGAAGACTACAGTCAAGAATTTGCAGCAAGTACTGGCTGGTTCAAGAGATTCAAGAAAAGATTTCAATTTCATAATGTTCGAGTGACTGGGGAAGCAGCGAGTGCAGACGAGGAAGGAGCACGCAAGTTTGTTGACAGTCTGGATGAATTAATTACGGATGAGGGATATCTAGCAGAGCAGATATTTAATGTGGATGAAACGGGATTGTATTGGAAACGGATGCCAGAACGCACTTACATCCAAAAAGAAGCCAAAAGCATGTCTGGATTTAAAGCATTTAAGGATAGGCTTACTCTGCTGCTTGGCGGGAACATCGCGGGGTTTAAGCTGAAACCTTTCCTAATCTTCCATTCAGAAAACCCGCGGGCGTTGAAAAATGTAAACAAGCACACGCTGCCCGTTTACTTTCGTTCTAACCGTAAAGCATGGATGACACAGGCACTGTTTGAAGACTGGTTTGTAAATTGTTTTATTCCTCAAGCTCGTGAATATTGTTTGACGAAAGAAATTCCTTTCAAGATTTTATTGCTACTGGACAATGCGCCTGGACATCCACCTCATCTATCAGATATTCATCCGGACGTGAAAGTGATTTTTATGCCGCCAAACACGACTTCAATTTTGCAGCCTATGGACCAAGGTTCAATTGCTACTTTCAAGGCTATCTATCTCCGAACCACCTTTGCCCAAGCCATAGCCGCTATAGATGCCGACCCAGAACTATCGTTGCGTGACTTTTGGAAACAGTACAACATTCTTATGGGTATCAAGAATCTGGCAAACGCCTGGGAGGCTGTGACGGAGAAGTGCATGAATGGCATCTGGAAAAAGTGTGTTAAGCGCTATGTTCATACTTTTGCAGGATTTGACAGTGAAAATGAGCTTGAAGTTATTCGGGAAAAAATAGTAAAACTGGCAAAAGATCTTTCTTTGGAATGTGAAGTGGAAGATGTTGAGGAGTTGCTAGACCAAGAATCAGAAGAACTTACAAATGAAGAGCTAATCGAATTGGAAGAAGAAAATGTAGCAGAAGAAGAAAGGAGAGAAGCAGCGGATAACGAAGAGGAGGAGGAGCCACAAAGGACGTTCACCACTAAGGGATTATCAGAAGGTTTATCTCTACTAAATAAACTTCTTGCCCATTTTGAAGGAATGGACCCAAACATTGAACTATTTGCAAGGATTGAGCGGATGGCACGCAATTCGTTTCGTCCATATCAAGAAATTTACGAGGAGAAGAAGAAACGAACAATTCAGACAAAGCTCACCATGTTCATGAAAAAAACAACTCCTCCGGCTACCCCAAAGGCTGCCCCAGCTGACGACCCCGACGATCCACAGCCAAGCACCAGCGGCCAATAAGATGTTTTTTGTATGTTTGTATGTGTTTGTATGTTTTGCAACTAAAATGTTTTATATGTTTTGCACCTGTATTTTTTTTTTTTTGTATGTTGTGTAAATAATAAACCAATTGTACTGTAATATGCAGTGATTTACTTAAACCTGACGACCGTAACAATAATGAACAAAGAAAATGTTGATAAAATATGACTTAAAGATGATTATATTATCATTACACATTATAATATACGTAAGGTAATTATAACATAGGCCGACTTACGACCAGATCAACTTACGACCGGGCGGCCGTAACCAATCTCGGTCGTAAGTCGACGACTACCTGTATACGGTAATAGATACTGTTATGAAATTTTTGGACAAAGGGTATAATGATCTGTTAAAGATAATGATTATTTAATAATGTGAGACAAACCATCAATTGAAATTGTAGGATAAATGTGTACAGATAAAACTAGGATTTCTTCTCATGGTATTTTGTTGCTTTTTGATAGACAATCAAATAGTTCAGTTTCTTAAAATTGTACTTTCCTCTCACAGACAAGTTGTTATGGAGATTTATGCAAGAAACATAGAAGACAGTTGCAGCAACTACCACAAATGAAGATGAACATGGTGAAGCACCAAGCTGTTGACTTTAATTTTAGACGTGTTAATGATAGAACGAACAGTGCCATTGATATCACCGGTGAAACGAGTAGTGTGTTTGGTAATGATATGATCCAGAGTATCAGTGATAATAGTAGTGAAACATTTAATGTGGATATTCAAACACCATACAGTAGAAGCAGTATGCCTTTTAATAGCAGTGTTGTGGTTTCATCCATTCTCACTAACATACTTACTCACAAATATAACCCAGAAATGACAAAACTCAGTAGCTTGCCCGTCAGTGATACCATATGTACCAAAGGATTCAACAGAACCTGCATTTTTAAACGCAGTACAAGAATTGAATCCAGTATAAAAAATTCTCGCATTAGTAAAGCCACAGTGAAAGCTGACAGTAGTGATTCTGGTGATGGCACCTTTGAGAGAGAGAATGTAATTTATGGTGGCATTACCAGTGATAGTATTCTTGGTAATAGCACTTCAGAAGGAGGCAGTAGAAGTAGTGGAAGCAACATTCTCATCAACAGAAGGGCTTCTGCCATCAGTAGTACTGCCTCCACCAGTAACAGTAGCTCAGCCATAACCAACAGTATCAACCGTAAAAGGGGAGAACATAATAAGAAGAGGAAGAATCACAAACAGGGACGGATGCGTCGTGGTCGTGGTCACAGACGCCTTGACCGTAAACAAAAGCATCAAGGCAGAGGACTGCAACGACACAACAGGAACTTGGCTCTTTGGATAGACAGAAGACAAGTGAAACTGTTTAGTGGTAAGTTTATTTTAGCTTTGTTTTAATAGAATATTTATGAATATGATATCCTCCAATACCTCTTACAGTATTTGTTGTTAAGAGTATTTATGAACCTTCAGTTTCAAGTTTAGAAAATTTCTAAAAATGTAAGGAAATGGTTAAACAGTATGTGCTTATCAGAAGGATTATATGGTTCTGTTGATTATTTATTACCTGTGTGTGTGTGTGTGTGTATGTAATAATAATAAATAATAATAATTAACGGTTTATTGAAAGAGCTTGGCAGCCAGAAGGCTGAAAATATAAAGTTACATATTTGGGGAATGAGTTTTGAATTACAAATAATATACAAGTAACATAAGTGATATAAATAAGATATATAATAACTAGATGGGGAAAAGCTCAAACCACAGTGCATTTCAACATAGTGACAGTGCAAGAAGTAGTATTTACTGGGAGTGAATACACTGGTCTATTACAAGTTATTGATAATTTTTACAATGGTTGGGACTGGGCTGTTCTTATAGCGATCAGTTCGTGCACGTATGGGCTGGATGCGGTTCTGGTGTCGAACAGCAATTCTCGGACAAGGGATCTCAGGTGGTAGTAGGAGCCGGCGTCGAGGATGGTGTAAAAGCTTCTTACCAAATTTGCAGATGAGGTCGTGGTGATGGTCAGTGAGAGTCGAAAGGGTCAGTGTGTTGAGCGCTTCTTGATATGTGGAGTAGGAAGGGGAGAGAATAATCTTGCATGCCCTCTTTTGCACTTTTTCTAGGTGTTTACGTTGTGTGGCATTTAGGGAGGAAGACCAGGTGGCGGAGGCATAGGTGAGCTTGGGAAGTATGAATGTTGTGTAAACACTGAGGAGCTCGGGTGCAGGAACTCCGAGGGACTTGAGTCAGCGGAGGAGGTGGAGACGGAAACTGGAGGATTTGACAACTTCACTGACATGTGGTTTCCAATTTAGTTTGTTGTGTATGGTGACGCCGAGGAGCTTCGTGGAATCTACCACCTGGAGTGTGTTCGGACCTAAAGTAATGGAAGGAGGTGGGACAATGTCGGAGGAGAGGTTGATGTGCATAACCATGGTTTTGGTATGGTTGGTGGTGACATGGTTGTTGGTGGCCCAGTTTTGAAGAGTGTTCAATAAATCCTGAAGGGCGGTATAGTTGGGAGTAGAATTGTTGACGCTGATCCCAATGGTGGAGTCGTCGACATATTTCCAGCGAGCGGGGGTTTTCTCTTAGGGCATCAGTGATGAGCATAAGGAAGCAGAGTGGTCCCATCTTGGTGCCTTGGGGGACGCCACAGGTGAGTGACTGAAAGGTGGAGACAGCCCCTCGGAAGCGTACAGCTTGGCGTCGGTCACTGAGGAAGTCTGTAAGCCATGGTATAAGACTTCTCCGAAGCCCGAGGTCAATAGCTTTGTTGATGATTATATTGTGGTCGACTAGGTCGAATGCTTTAGTGAAATCAATGAAGGCGACAGCTACAGACGTTTTTCGTTTCTCGAGATGGCGGTATATGTAATCGAGAAAGCTGACAAGACAGTGAGTGGTGGAGGAAGTTTTCATGTTGCCAAATTGCTGAGGGTCTACGACTCCTGCAATATCAGCATAAGCCCAGTCGAACACAAAACTTTCACAGATTAGGCTGGGTATTGGGGTGATTGCAATAGGTCGTAGCTGATTTAAGGATTGTGGGCTGGTTGACTTGGGCACTGGTGATACATAAGAGGTCTTCCAGTCGGCTGGGCATCTGGCTTGACTGAGAGAAGCATTGATGATGGAGCATAGGGTTCAGCTAGCTCCAGGGAGAACTCCTTGAAAAGTTTCATTGGTAAGTCAATGGGGGTGGTAGAGCGTTTTAATTTTAGTTTGTCCAGGCGTTTTGCTACCTCAAATTCTTCTACTAGGTCAGTGGGAGGGGGGGCTGGTAGGTAAGCAGGGAAAGTGGTTGTGTCAAGCCGGGGGAGCGTTGTTTGTTTGCTCAGCTGCGTCAACATTATTGAGATGGCTAAGGAAGGGGAGGGGGTGTGTCTTATGGTTTAGTCCACAGAGTTCTTTAAGCTTACCATACCATTGACTGATGTTGGTCTGCTTCAGGTGTTGTAATTTGGTTGGGTAGTGGGACTTCTTTGCAGTGCGTATTTCGCGGATGACTCGGTTGCGAAGGGACCTGTAGCGGATGTGGTCATTGAGATGAAAGGCTCTGTCTCTCTGTTGCATAAGTCTTTTGATCCGAGGTGTGATCCAAGGCAAGTCAGCTGGGTGAGATCTGACGGACTTCTCGGGGAAGAAGTGGTGGTGAGCTTCCGTGGTGGTGTTGGTATAATTTATCCATTTGGTTTCCACGTCATCCACGCTAAGTACTTCAGTCCAGGGATGGTGAACTATCCACTGCCCGAAGAGGCGCACTGCAGAGTCAGTAATCGGCCTGTAGGTCTTGATGTAGGGTCTCTGTGCTTGAGTGGGAGTGGCAGCTGGGGACCAGAGCACTGATAAGTGTGTGCTACACCCGATAGGAAGCATTGGTTGAGGTGGTTGGTACTGGTCCGCTAAGTCAGTTAAGATAAGGTCAAGGGTATTTTGACCGTGTGTGTGTGTGCGTGTGCTTGCGTGCGTGTGCTTTATGGCAGGAGATGGCACTCAGTGTGGTACTGAGTGAAGTAATCTCCAAGACACAGGGGCACGTCACACACAGGGCACATATGACTCTTGTCCCTCCTACGGCTGTGCCTCGGGTAACACAGGTTGTACCGCAGTGGCCTCCTGTCCGGGATTCTCTCTCAGCTGTGGCCACATGTTACATCAAGGCGTTGGTCTGTAGTCAAAACTTTACGTCGCCTGGCCTGTGGACCTGTCCATCTTCTTGCCTCTGTACCCTTGCCAAAGATGCAGCTGCAGGTGTGGCAGAGGGGCCAGGAGCCACCAATGGAGCAGCACTGGTAGCAGGAGGAGCAGCGGTGGTGGCAGGTGTTGCAGCAGTGATGACAGGAGAATCAGTGGTGGTGGCAGGTGTTGCAGCAGTGATGGCAGGAGAAGCAGTGGTGGTGGCAGGTATTGCAGCAGTGGTAGCAGGTGCTGCAGCAGTGGTGTCAGGAGCAGCAGTGGCATTCCTTGCAGCCCCTGCAACCTTTGCAGTCCCACGTCTCTGTGGCTGCCAATGGGGACGTGTGTTGGGGACATCAGGAGTGTGGTGGATAGGCACTCCTGAGTCAGGCCAATCCTCCGGCCTGAATTTCGGGAACTTCTCAATGATGTGCTCCATAAAATCCAGCATCACCATTTTCTGGGTGTCAGGGGAGTACATTTTGTATAATGCAAAGGCATTGAAGAGGGCCATCTGGATAATGTAGAAGGTGAACTTCCTGGTCCACTTGAAGGTTTGCCTTTGGATGGGATAGTATTGTACCATCTGGTCATAATGGTCCACCCACCCATGTGTTAATTGTAGTCTTCCACCATGATAGGCTTGTTGATGGTTTTTTCGATGTGGTGGAACTTAAGGTCCTACCCCTTCACCCTGGTGTGCACCTGCTTTGTCATGGTGTTGGTGCTGTGGAAGGTTGACACCATACTGACAATGCGCTTGTCTTTCCATAACAACACCATGACATTCCCCTTGTGTCTTGCCTGCACCTCATCTGCCAGGTTCTTCTTTTTCTCCCCCGGCTTTTACAGGTCCTGAGGAGCACCCCATGCCAGTCGTAGTGTGCCTCACACAAACACCTGGTGAGAGAAGAGGGTTTGGCACAAGAACATTGAGTTATAATAATTGTCCATGAGTACCTATATTGATACAGTTTATTTAGCCAGAAAAACACAGATACAGAGTCGATAATAATAGCAATATTAATATGGCTGAGCCAGTTGAGAGCCTTCAGTCGTTCGACGAGTTCCAATACGGTCATGGAGGTTGCTTTTGTTTCACCGGTGTACACTTGGAAGTTCCATATGTAGCCTGACAATGAACTCTGCTAGCATGTACATTTTGATGGCATACCTCTGCAGTTTATGAGGGTTATACACATGGAATGAGAGTCGTCCTTTCCAACCCAAACTTCCTTCATCAATGCAGGTATGCTCCTCAGGAAGGTAGACACACTGGTACCGACTGAGGAGGTAGGATACCGCTGATCGCTGTGTGAACTGTGATAAGGTGGTCTGTGTTGTCTGCAGGCACAGCACAACTGTTGAAGGCATGGAAGTGCTTCAGGGTGGCATGGAAACGAACTCCAGTCATATTTCTGAAAACGGGATAGTCATGCACCAACTGTTTCTTCCACTAATGCTGCATGCTGGAAAGGTCAACCACACCCATCAGTAAAAAGAGCCCCAGGAACTTGGTCATCTCTTCTTCACTACACAGGGCCAAGCATTTTCAATTGTATCAATGAAGGCAGCATACTGGTTCGTCTCCACAGTCAGGTACTGTAGCAACTCCTTTGTGAATATTAATTGGAAGAACTGCAGGTAAGTTGTGGGAACTGGGATGAGAAGACCTGGAGTTCCAGTAAATGGGCTGTCTGTAGGAATGTACCCCTTGCACCCTGGGGGAGTGTATGACCTCCACCCTTTCGCTGAGCCCTCCAAGAACCTCTTAGCCTCCCCCCAGACCCCTGTCTAGGCCCACTCCATCTACTCCGTTTTATGGGAAGTGACTGTTGTGAGGAGTCTGCTGAAAATGATGGTGTTGATAGTTGTGGTGATAGCAGCACATTTATCATCAATGCGTACGTTGATTACAGGGTCATTTTCATCAAACCAGTCCTAGTGTATTGTTTCCATCTGGCCGAGGGCCCCTCTGCAGATTTTTGTCATGACAGTGCCAAGGATACCTTATTCGGCACTCGGATTTGGGTTGTTTGTTGTCGGGTTGTTTATCTCTGATAGCATGTGGTACTGCTGGATCCTCCAGATGCTTGGTGTTAAAGCCTCTTCTGGGGGCCTGTTGCCTTCGTCATTTTGGGGCGACGTGAAGGGACAGTTTGGATCTGACTAGCCGATGATCTGTGTCACAGTGGTTTGAGCCATGCATGGCTCGGGTAATGAGGACATCTCAACAGTCCCTTTCTCTGACAATGATGTTGTCAATGAGATGGAATATTTGGACTGTGGATGTTGCCACAAACCCTTGAACTTGTCAGCCTGTCTAAACAAGATATTGGTGATGGTGAGGTTGTGTTCAGCACGCTTGCTGAGGAGTAGAAGGCCATTGGGATTACACTTGCCTAGTCCATTTCTCCTTATGGTTCCCTGCCAAATGTCAGCATCTATTCCAACTCTGGCAGTGAAGTCACCAAGGAGCACAATCGCATCTGCGCCTGGGATAGAGGTTAGCACTCGGTCATGGTCGACGTAAAAGGCCTCCTTGATGTCATCCTCTGCATCCAGTGTTGGGTCTTATGCACTGATGAAAAGGGTATAACGTGAGTGATTCAATGGGTTTCTTGAGTGTCACGAGGTGCTCGTTGATCCCAACAGGCATTTCAGTTAGCCTATGTAGGATGGATTGGCGAAAGGCAAAGCCAATTCCATAAATGCAGTTTCTCTCTACAGCAGGCTTACCTTTCTTGAAGAAGGTATAGCCAGATCCCTGCTCTGTGAATCGACCCTCCTCTGGGAGCCAGAACTCGCTAATGGCTGTTGTGTCAATGTTAAACCTAGCCAGCTCTTTTGCCACAAGGGCGGTTCTTCTTTCAGGATGCTCATTTGTGCCAGTATCCAAAATGGTCCTGACATTCCATGCAGTGACCATAAGAGGTTGTATAGTTTGTTTTTGTTTGGATCTGTGATTTTGACTGTGTTTTCAACCTCATATGGATGACCTTACTGGGTGCGGTTGCCCAGTCAGGTTGGGTTTTTTGGCAGGCTATGTTTAGGGCACCTTTTCTAGCCCCCTCCCTATGTGGGGTAAGCAGAGTTGCTCCTCAAAAGGACTGCCGAGTCACACAGACAGAACCAGATTGCACTGCTGCCTAGATCCCAGTGCATAAACAACCATCTTATCTGTGCCGTCCATGTGCAGAGTTGTGACTAGAGACTCCTGGCAGTTATCTCTGCTTGTCCCCGTCACCATATGACTTTTGGGGGTATTGAGGTTTTGATGATGATGATGAGAGGTATGATGAACTAGATGATGTCTGTGCACGAGTTGATATATGTGGTGAGGTAGGAGCACAGGCTGCAACCACACATCTTGGCTCTCCCTTTTCCTGATCCAGTGGTGCAAGTGTTGCATCAACTGGGGAGAGGGAGAGTTCTAATGGATTGCCGATAGCCCAATTTGTTAGGCCTTAGTAGCCTGTCCATCAGGCATTGCCTTAGTCTGCCGGTGTAGTCGTTGGGTTTCCACGGTGGTCACCACTTCTGCCAATAGGGTTCTTGTTGGAGCTCTGTAAGTAAGTCTGCCTGATGCGGGGCTCCAACGCAGATTTTTTGTTCGGTGTTTACTCCCGTAACCTTATACCTACCAAGGTTAATCCGCAAGGCAGCGGGACAATGGTTGGTAGGCGCCAGAATGTATCCACATGCCAGTGGGCCTATTCACCGTCCCTCTGGGGACCACTGCTACTCCGAGATACCTTGCAGGAGCCTTGATGATGAGGAGGCTGTGTACTGCCAGAGGCAGACATTTGCAAGTTGCATTGCTGTTCGCCACTAGGGCTAGCCAGTGGTGGCAGCTGAAAGCGAGAGGGAGCAAGCAGCGCTTGCACTTTAACACTAACTTAGTACTGCCAACCTAGACGCATTTCACCACCCTGTGTGTGACACACACACACTGCAACAACAACACTCACCACCACCACCATCAACAACACTCACCACCACCACCAACACTCATCACCACCACCAACACTCACCACCAACAACCCACACTCACCACCAACAACAACACTCACCACCACCACCAACAACAACACTCACACCACCACCAACAACACTCACACCAGCACCAACAACAATAACACTCACCACCACCACCAACACTCACCACCACCAACACTCACCACCACCACCAACACTCACCACCACCACCACCAACAACAACACTCACCACACCACCACCACCAACAACAACACTCACCACTACCACCAACAACAACACTCACCACCACCAACAACAACAACAACACTCACACCACCACCAACAACAATAACACTCACCACCAACAACAACACTCACACCACCACCACCACCAACAACAACACTCACCACCCACAACAACACTCACCACCACCACCAACAACAACACTCACCACCAACAACAACAACAACACTCACCACCACCACCAACAACAACACTCACCACCACAACAACAACACTCACCACCACCAACAACAACAACAACACTCACCACCACCAACAACAACACTCACCACCACCACCAACAACAACACTCACCACCACCACCACCAACAACAACACTCACCACCTCCACCACCACCAACAACAACACTCACCACCACCACCACCAACAACAACCAACAACAACAACAACACTCACCACCAACAACAACACTCACCACCACCACCAACAACAACACTCACCACCACCACCAACAACAACACTCACCACCAACAACACTCATCACCACCACCAACAACAACACTCACCACCACCACCAACACTCACCACCACCACCAACAACACTCACCACCACCACCACCACCAACAACAACACTCACCACCACCAACAACAACACTCACCACCACCAACAACAACACCCACCATCACCACCACCCACCATCACCAACAACAACGCTCACCACCACCAACACCCACCATCACCACCACCCACCATCAACACTCACCACCACCAACAACAACACTCACCACCACTGTGGGAGACTCAGATGATGCTTCCAATCAGGGATAAAGGAAACACACTGGTGTAAAGTCCGTAAGTTCTATTTCTGGGACAAACACACAAAAGGAGTTAAGACAGGGTAAACAGCGTCCTGTCTCGGAATCTCTCTGGGTATCTCTATCTGCGCATGCACGTACAGCGCGCATGTGCTCAAAGTCTGAACTACACTCAGTGACAAAAGAGGGTATGAATATAATATATAATACAGAGACCTGAATCAATAATGGTAAATAGTACAGTTACATATTACAGCATATTCGTCTCATATATCTACACCTCCCTCCCCCTCACGCTCGTAGTGCAATCTCGAGCGGACTCTTTTTCCAGGAGCCTTTGAGAGTGACGTGGGAAAACTGGGGGGTCACTGAATGAGGACTTACTTTTCTCGTCCAAGCAAGGGTTCACAGGGATGTGGGGGAGGGGTTCACCACTAGGGGACGGGACTGAACGAAGGAAGCGTCGATTCCGCCACCATACCCGACCACTAGGGAGACGGACCTCGTAATCCCTGGTCTTGCCGCAGCCCATGACAACCCCGACCTTGTCCCAGCGGTGAGACGTCGGGTCTTGAACCCGAACTGTTTGCCCGATACTCAACCTGGGAAGGGGTCGGGCGTGCTGGTCGTACTGTGCCTTTACCTGGTCAGCACGGGCAGCTGCACGACGATCGAAGTCCTCGGTCTTGGCCTGCCACTCCCTCGAGAAGGACTCCGGATGGGCAGGGACACATGACCGTAGTGGGTGGCCGTATAACATCTGTGCTGGGGAGCGACCTGTGAAGTTGGGGGTATTCCGCAATTTCAATAAACCCCGGTCAAACTTCTCACAGTCAATGTTGCCTGAGGGTGCCGTCTTGAGGATCAGATGCTTGACGGACTTGACGGACTTTACGGCAGCCTCGGCATGTCCATTGGACTGGGGATAATGTGGCGACGACACCACATGATGAACTCCCCATCGCTCCATGCAGTCCCGGAAGTCGTTGCTGGTGAACTGGGGCCCGTCGTCAGTCCTCAGGCGGAGAGGGACACCAACTTCCCGGAAGTAGCGGCAGAACATACGTACTGTATGAGAGGCAGTAGTGTTGCCTCCGCAGGGAACGACAACAGGCCAACCTGAGAGCCGGTCGGCGATGACGAGAAAGGACTTTCCCGCCACAACGAAGAAATCCGCAGAGACGGACTCAAAGGGCCTTGTAGGGTTGTCGTTGTTCATGAGGGGTTCCTGCTGCTGACTGCTGAGTGGAGCCGTCTTGAGGTACTCCTTGGAAACCAGCACGTCCTTGAATTGCAGTAGGAAGAACTCCCTGGCTGCAGAAGGTGACGTATTGGGTGGGAGGGGCAGCTCCTTGCACCTGTTGACATGTTTAATTTCCAGAATTGGCTTAGGGAAGTCTGGAGATATTATGGCCAACTCTTGACAGTGGCCATAAGACAGTAGTGGCATCTGAACACCTTTGTGGACCTGAATCCTGGCAGAACATGACTGCTTACCTAGGGTGAGGGTAGCCTGAAATGTACCCAGAGCAGGTGCCATTGTAGAACCGTCTGCGGTGAGCATTGTAGAAGTTGACGGTGGCTGCAAACTGCTCCTAGGGATCCCCAGAATGTCGAGGTGTCTTGTGCCGATGACTGTGACGTCCGCACCTGTGTCAGGAAGCATCTGGATATGGGAAGTAATGTCGCCGTATGACAGGTGAACACAGATGGGCTGAGGTGTCTTGCTGACAGGAGAAGAGGATCCCACGCGACGACAGTGCTTGTTCTTCGCCGCCTGAGACTTGCAAGTAGTATCATTTTTCTTCCGTGACTGACAGCATTTGTCATAATGTCCAATGCGGCTACAGGAGCGGCACTGAACGTTGTTGGCAGGGCACTTCAGTGTCCTAGCCCAATGACCACGAAGGCCACAGTTATTGCAGGTGCTGTCAGCGGCAGGGCATTCAGAACCATGCCGACGAGCACAATATTGGCATGAATGACCTGGCGTCGAAGTCTGAAGTGATGCTGAAGAGTGATGCGAAGCTGAAGTCGGATGTGAAGCTGAAGTCGGATGTGATGCTGAAGTCCCGTCACGTCCTTTGTTCTTCTTATATGCGGAGATGGCACACAGCTGGTTAGATGGAGCACGAATAGCAGAAGTCGCACTTCTGGTGGCTTCGTAAGAGCGGCAGGTGGTGACAACATCCTGTAGAGAGGAGGCAGTGTCGAGGGAGATAAGCTTCTGAATAAGCTCTTCGTCCCGCACGCCCATGAGGATAACCATCTTCAGCTGTGTTTCCTCACAAGTCGACGAGTTCCCAGGACAAACGTCAACCTCCTCAGCGATGCGTCTGAGTCGTACGTAAAAATCTGCAAATGACTCACCCTCCAGCTGCTTACAACTGAGAAGTTCTCTCCTACGCAGAGCTTCGTTGGGGAGACCCTTGATATGCGTCTGTAAAGCATCCAAGACGTCCTTCACAGTCTTGTCTGTGTTGCGGGGAATTTGCAGGGTGTGCTCCAGGGTACGTTGCGTCTCTAGGGTGAGACACATCCTCATCTGGATCAGCTGTTTCTCCCTAGGCAACCTCGATAAATCGACCATCATCGAATAATCGTCCCACCTCCGACGCCATTTACGGAATACCTGGAACGAGGCATCAACTTGGAGTGGCGGTGGACTCTGAGCGAGTGCTTTCTGTGGGGGGGGCAAAGAAGTTGGAGAGGACCCTTCAGGCGCGCCTGTGGACGAAGGGGCAGGTGTGGCAGCTGCTCGAAGGTTCACAGGTGTCAACAACTCGATCATGGCACTGAATCTGTCATTTTCTTGTTGACGCCTGTGATCCTCTTCCTGTCGCCTCCTGATGTCGTCTTGTCGTCGGTTTTCTTCCAAAAACTGAATTAAACGGAGGAAGTCGCCGCCTGTGGCAGGTTCCGGACGTGTGTAGTGGGGGCTAAGGGTGAGTGGGGCCGCTTGATCCACTTCCCGCTCCACTTGGAGTCCACTTACTGCACCGACATCAGTCTGATGTTGGGCTTGTTGGGTATCTGGAGAAAACCCAATAAATTCTTGATCTTCCATAAGGCCTGGTTTATTTCTCTCACAATTACTGTAATTAATAAGTGAGCAGAAAAGCAATCGTCTTTAAATGGAAGATATCTGCGAGCGTCTGTGAGTGAGTGAGTGTGTGTGTGCGTTCGTTCGTGCGTGTACTCGGAGCAGGCTGGCCAGAGAGCGGGTGGCTGGGTATAGCAACTCCTCACGCCAGTGCTAGCCGAGTCATGAGCGGGGAAGGATGTCAAAACTTGAGCTCTCCCCTAGGTCTTAAATGGGCTTCCCTCTTTTGTAAAAAGTGCAGGAACACGGGGAAACACTTTAAAGACACTAAAGGGCACACACAACACTGCACTGTAAATCCAGGAATATCTTGAGAGGTACGCGCCGATATTCACTGGGCAGGAGGACTTGACAAGATGGCGGCTCCGAGAGAGATTCTGCGTCCACTCCAATTCTGAATAATGTGATGTCCCAGCTAATCACCGCGCCATGTGGGAGACTCAGATGATGCTTCCAATCAGGGATAAAGGAAACACACTGGTGTAAAGTCCGTAAGTTCTATTTCTGGGACAAACACACAAAAGGAGTTAAGACAGGGTAAACAGCGTCCTGTCTCGGAATCTCTCTGGGTATCTCTATCTGCGCATGCACGTACAGCGCGCATGTGCTCAAAGTCTGAACTACACTCAGTGACAAAAGAGGGTATGAATATAATATATAATACAGAGACCTGAATCAATAATGGTAAATAGTACAGTTACATATTACAGCATATTCGTCTCATATATCTACAACCACCACCACCAACAACAACACTCACCACCACCAGCAACAACACCCACCATCACCACCACTCACCATCACCACCACCATCAACACTCACCATCATCACCACCAACAACACTCACCATCACCACCAACAACAACACTCACCATCACCACCACCAACAACACTCACCACCAACAA